>PVKN010016730.1:0-17720 GCA_004027915.1 Capromys pilorides | reverse complement strand
GAAAGACAGTGATGTTAAGCTCAAGTACCTATGTTATAGAGTAATAGTATCATGAAGCTTCTCTTCTGGAGGGTTAAGAATGTAAGTTTGCAGACCAAAAATTGAGAAAAAGAAGGGCTACAAGGATAGCCAACGTTTTGGCCCTAGCCCTTCAAGGTCAGTGAGGACTCAGGACATAAATGAACCTATGCTGTAACATCCTATAACTCAGCGATTTGCCAAATTTTCTGTTGAACGAGATTATGGGGCCAGAGAGGAAAGGGATTGATGATGTATAGTGTGCCTAAGGAGAGTCACCTAGAGAGAAAATATTCTCTTGGGATTTCACAGAAAGCAAACTGGTCAAGCAATGGCTGAGACTCATCCAGACAGCTGACACTGACAACAGTTCTACAAAGCACTGTACATGGTTTCAAAGCAAATCCTGAGGGGATTTGACTGACCTTGGGAGATACAAAAGTTACATGTTTTGTTATGCAGGTCTTGCTTTAACTTGTCCTTAACCACCCAGCAGAAAAGTATAACCACGAAGCATAAAACTTAAAGCTAGATTAGTATGCTGAGCTGTAAAAGGCTTAAATCAACAGCTTCCGACACTGCCAGTTCTGCCAATAATCCATTGTGATTATGGAATACTGGACTATGTGTACAATTACTTTCTCTTAGTTCAATAAGAACTAATAGTACCAACACTGATTAGAAAAATTATCATGTCTACATCCTGTGCTCTGTATAACTACTAACAGGACAACAATATGCACTGTATCTATTATTGGGAATGTACTAATGTGTTTTGAAACTGTTGCATTGTTACTTCTTATTAAAAGTAATAAAAATATAAAGTCACACACACACACACACACACACACAGAATTTGTTTGCACCAAAGACTCAGGTGGATATAATGGTGCATGTCTGCAATCCCTGCTGCTGTAGAGTCTAGCGCAGGAGGAGCTCAAATGCATTGCCTGCCTCGATGAGTTAGAGTCTATGTCTCATGAAATAAAACAAAGGGCTGGGGATATGGCTTAGTGGCAGAACCCCTGCCCCGCCAGCAAGGGCCTTTGGATTCAATCCCTAGCAGTGCAAAAATAAGGTAAGATTTTTTAAAGATATCATTAGGAAAATCATGCCAGTCCCACCCACAAGGCACGCTGAGATGGCTACTGAGACTGGGCGTGGTGCTGTGTGCCTGTAATCCCAGTGCGTGGGAGGCTGATCTGCATTGTGAGACACTGTAGACTCTGTACTAAACACAGTAAAAGAAAAGAAAATCAGTACAGAACAGATCACACACCAAAGCCCCCCCACAGCATCCACAAGTGACAGGTGCTCAGCTAAATATTTGCTGATCCAGTGCACAAAAAGCCTGGCTCTTCTCCACCCCAATCCGCCCCTGTTCTACAGCAAACAGCCAAATGCAGGGCCAAGCAGACACGAAGTCTGTGAGCTTGGAGGGAGGGAGGGAGGGAGGAAGCGAGGCTCTGAGTAGAGTAAAATGTACACAGTCAGCAAACGCTGCGGAGTGTGAACAGGACCATCGGGAGCCCTAAGGAACTAGATACCGCCAGGGGCTGGTGACCATAACACACATGCAAATTAGTTAGAAACTTAGGGCGAATTTTGCCAAATGAAGCAGAAAGCATATGCCTCTTTTTCTTTTCTTTCTTTCGAGTACAAATTAGAACTAAAACAAACAAAAAAAAAATTACAAGTGATAGAGAATTTCACTTAACAAAGTAAGTGAATTTCACAGCATTTGTTGTAATGCATAATGTTGTCTTCCAACTAGTTGTTCATATTACCAGATATATGCATGTAAAATTGGAAGAAAAAAATAAATGTATAAGAAATTAAGAAGAGAAAAAGTGTGAACAATTGAAAACAGGAGACAAAACAAATTAAGTATTACCTGCTCCTTTCCATAGCGCAGCCGCGATGCGCAGCACAGCTGTCCAACCATCCTGCTTACGTACACAGATCAGTCTCTTTCCCCCACTCCCTCCCCTGTCCTTTGCCTTAACTCCGTAACTCTTTCCATATGCCTCATGCTTAGTCGCATTAGTAATGCTAAGGATTCTATAGAGAAAAGTCTTCGTGTAAATGCTAACCAGCAGATGAAGTTATGGACGATTTTCCTAGATGGTAAGGTGGACTGAGTGAAGTTTTTAACCGCAAGGATGAGTTCAGAAAAGGGAAGAGCTTGTTTAAGGAAAAAGCGCTGAATTAATCCTGCTGCTTCTTCAGACTGCGGTTGGGTGTGTGGCACGTACCCCACACTTCCCGCTTTTGCCAAGACTGTCCAAGTATTTGCTGAAATAGCTGCTCTGGTGCGTCCTCGCTTGGACGGTTTAAGTAGGACCCCACTACTCACGCCTGTCATTTGTCCCATTCGTCCCTCTTACTTGGCGTAGTTGGTAAGGACGGAGCAGTGCGTAATTACGAAGCCGCTGCGCTGCTTTTCCTGGCAGCGCCGCTCCTGGAAGGCGTGCCTGCCAAGGCGGAGGGCCGGCGCCTCCTCCCGACAGCCAGCGAGAGCCAGCGGGGCAGGGCAGCGCTGCAGCCTGGGGCCCTGCATGCTTCATTGCCCTTCGCCTGTGCCCTGTCGGTGATTTTTCTTAGCGGTTGCGCTAGAGGCTTGTAATGTATTTTTTAACGTTCAATTCTAGCGAGATCAGGAAACTCCACACCTGTGCTATTACTGTTATACATATTCTACTTTGTCTATTAAAATAGAACCACACATTTTAGATGTATTACTTTATACAATATTACGTCTTTTAAAGGAGCTGAGAAAAGAAAGGATAGTAGGCATAAGCGGATTCGAGGCTACGGCGAGCCCTCCCTTGAAAAAGGCTTTCTGCTCTTCGCAGTTCCTGTTCTGGGCGTGGTATCTGCCACTGATAAATGAGTGAATAATGAGTTCCACACAGAAATTAATCAGTGAATTCCAAGAGATTCCAGTCTTCATGGACACGAATATGGAAGAGATCAGGCAGACAGGGAGAGGTGTGATTCCGCAGGGGAGGTGATAATGTGAGAAGAGTCTGCTCTGGAGCGCCTCGAGGCCGGGGCCTGCCTCCGGTGCCACGCTCCCCGCAATGCTCGGCGTGCGCTGAGACCCCTCTGCAGGGGGTGCAGACCTCAAAAGATGGTGCGGGGAGTTTCGGCCTCCGAGCGCTCCGCGTGCTACGGCTCTCGTCTAGACGTCCTCCATGTCGCACGTGGGACAGTGGGTGGGGATTCGGGCAGGTGGCTGGGTCTACGTGGGGTGCTGGGATTCGTTCATGGCGTGACGCTGGCACCCTGGTGCGAGTGTGAGTGCTGCCACCCCCGAGGCTGGCAGCCTTGGAGGGAACAAGCGCCAGGGAGCGCTGCCTCTACAAACTGTGAGCTACATAAACCTTTCCTTCCTTAACTTTGGGTGTCAGGCATTTTGTCACAGCAAGAGAAAAGGAACTAAGACACCAAGCTTTCAGGCTGGACATCAACTCTGCCTCTTCTCAGAGTCTATGATTTTCCACTCCCTTAGAATCAGCCTTAGAGGACGGCCAGGTAGCTCAGCAGATTAAAGTGCTTGCTTAGGCAGATGCAGGGTTTGATCCCCTGACCTGCCTTGCTGGCCCAACCCCACAGGGAGCGTTGAGATGGTGACTGAGACTGGGTGTGGCGGCACATACCTGTAATCCCAGTGTTTGGGAGGCTGAAAACAGGAGGATCACTAAGAGTCTGATCTGTGTAATGAGACCCTCTATTATATAAGAGTCAGCCTTACAGCTTTCCATGGACTTTCACTTTCCACAGAGGATGTTCTCTTAATACATCCTAAAGAAAACCAGGCATGGTGGTGCACGCCTGTAATCCCAGAACTTGGGAGGGTAAGGCAGGAGGATTGATGCAAGTTTAAGGCCAACCTGGGCAACATAGTGAGTTATAAGGCCAGCCTGAACTGTGTAACAAGACCTTGTCTCAAAAAAAATCGAAAGAAAAAAAAAAAGGAAGAAAACTATTTTGTGCATACAAAACATAACCTCTTTATATTCTAAAATGCTGCTCGGGAAAGAAAACGAGAACAAAGTGTATTTATATTTCCTCATAGGTTTATTCCTATGGGTGTTCTAGGACCAAAAAAATGTGGCTTTTTAGAAATAAAATAAATATTCATTTTGTGGAAAACAGAAAAGCCTCTGGGGAGTTAGGAAATTCACAAGTCATGCAAGTATAAACAGCCATTCTGGACTGTACTTGAAGAAAAGATATGTCAAACCCAAATGTGTCTTACATTTGAAGGGAGCCTTATAAATAATGATATATGTTAATTAAGGAATATAAATCACAAGTCAAAGATCATGCAGGTATATCTGACTGGAATAACAACATAAAGCACACTTTTAAAGGAGCTGGGGATGATGGAGCACACCTATAATCCCAGAACCCAGCCAGGCTGAGGCAGTGGAGCTGCAAATTCAAGCCTAGTCTGGGCAATTAAGTAATTAGGGAGACTCTGTATCTAAATATAAAATGTTGAAAGAGGGAATGCAGGCTGGAGATGAACCTCAGTGTGAAGGCCCTAGGTCCGACATTCCACAGTCCTGCAGAGTAGATTGACGGACTGAGTGACTGGCTCGCTGGCTGGCTGACTGGAGTGGAAGGGGCTTCCCATGTCTGGCTGTATGTTTGCTGCTCGAACAGCTGCTGGGCACAGGTGGCTGGATGAGGGCACCTGCTATGGATACAGAGAAAGACATGTAATGATAGAGGTTTTCTTCCCCAGAACAGGAACCCATCTGAGGCTGACTGAAGAGGTGATTACACAGCGTTGGAGAGGCAGCTTAAGTGGAGCCCCCCAGGGAGCCAGCAGGCGTTCAGAGCCAGTTCAGAGAATTATCCCCTGCTCCACAGTGCTTGCTAATTGATCCGGTACTTGTGGCTGAAAAATCTCCCTATGGAGGCAAGTAAAAGTAGAGAATGAACATCTTGCACAGGGCAGCTTTTGAAGCAAAGCTTAAGCTCTAGAGACTAGGCATTATTTAAGTGAGGAAAGCTGTAAAAAGATCACAGGCTGAACATGAAGAGGTTCAGATGCGTGCACTGAGGAGGTGTCTGCTGTGATATCCTCCACACCTCTACCTCAGAGTCCGTGGCTAACTTAGCTTGAAATTTACAAATTATGTACAGCTGTGAGTATAAGGGGAGCTCAGTGAAAACAGCCGTGAGGTCCGTAGGTTCAGCTTCCTAATGGTAAACATGATTCCCCAAGCCGCATGCATGCAGCAGGCGACTGGACCTTAGGGGCACTGCACTCATTGGAGGAGTTGTCCACTGCTAGGCTCAGGAGGTGAATGTGCTGCCAGCAAGTGGGCTTGCACTGCAGCAGGGGCAAGGCCGCAGGGTCCACAGGCTGGGGCAGTGCCTGGCCCTGCCATCTGCACGCTGCCTTCTGGCTGCTGTGGGCTCCACTGTGCGCCCCCCCCCCCCATGCCCTCTTACTGTGTCACTTCTGCTTTGGGACAGCTGACCATGGACTCAAAAGCTGAGAGCCAAAATGAGGCTCTCCTCCTTTAGGTTGCAGGTGGTGTACTCAGTAGCAGAGACAAGTGGAGGCCTAAGACACTGCATCTCAAGACGTTCTGCATGTGAGTTTCCAACTCCTGCCAGGGTAGAGGGAGGCAGAGTTAAAGCAGAGTTGTTAAATCAAGTCGTTTCCCACTGTACTATGGGTTGAAGGGTAAGTACATACATTAATCTCTCCCACACCTGGGAGTGTGGCCTGTCTCTGATGACCTGTACATAGAAGTGTCTCTTCTAGTACAACAGACGGGCCCCGCCTGCCTTGGATGATTTTGTCCAACACTCAGAACTGAGACTTCTCAAAGCTTGAATCCAGCAATACGGTGATTGGGAAAGAAATACAACCAGGCACCACGTAAGTTACACACAACTACAGAAGTCGGCCCTGTCGGAGGCGTGTGGTCAAATACAGGGTGGAACACGTGGAGGGCATGTACAGTGCCCTCACCCTCCTGGGACCTGGAGAGAGTAAGGAGACGAAGCTGGAGTGGGGAATATTCCTGACAGGCCCTCTAAATCTGTTTCTGTTTCTCTTGAAGTCAGGCCTCTGAGAATCCTGAAAGAGGCACAGTGCACATTATTTTCAGGATCGGGGTAAAAACACTCCTCAGGGGAGTCCTTGATGTTCTAGGATCCTCGTTCTGAGATGGATGGATTTTCAGTCTGGAGGTGTGGCAGTAGGATGAATCTCTGTCAGGCAGCATCCTCTTCTCCTTGTCCTTCTCCTTCTCCCTATCCTTCTCCTCTGCCATCTTTTTAATACAAGGTCTCACTATGCAGCTCAGGCTGGTGCTAAGCTCACTTTGTAGTCAAGCTGGTCTCTAACTTGAAGCGCTCCTCCTGCCTCAGCCTCCCAAGTGCTGGGATCACAGGCCTGTGCCACCATGCCTAGCTTGCATCCTCTTCTTTTGTCATTGAGCCATTGTCTGAGATGATGAAGGAGACCAGGATAAAGAGCCACTAACAGGGAAAGGATGCGAGATTGGGAAGGAACTGAGGACCCTCCTGAGGCTGCCCTCCTAAGTCAGGTTCCAGTCATAGCAGGGCTATGCAGAAGCCACGGTTATGTCATAGGCTGAATCTCTTCCTAGAACTTAAGGCTACAGTGCGTGTGTGTGTGTGTGTGTGTGTGTGTGTGTGTGTGTGAGATATTTATTAGTGCCCCCAGAGAAAGGCAGTTAGAAATGCCCAAGAAGGCTCAGGAGTCCATTTCCCGGCACACGCATTTCCTCTACCCGACTGTTCTCAGTGCTCCCCCAGGGCCTTCTAGTCCTACATCCCACTATAACTTGTTCCTCGTCTCTCTTAGGTCCACGACAATCTCACAGTGTTTTGTGCATCTCTCTGGTGAAAGCAGTCTGTGGCACAGTTTTTCATAATGTACATGTCTGCCTGTCTTGTCAGTGAGGGCAGTGAAGGCAGAGAAGAGCTTTTATTTATCTCTTTCAATATTTTTTTTTTTGGCAGGATCAGGGTTTGAACTCACAACCTTGCACTTGCCAGGCAGGCTTTTGTGCCACGGAGCTATCTTCCTGGCCCCACAAACATTATTTTAAATCACTGTTTTACAAGAGATTAATTTCATTGCTTTTCTGAATTCAACCATCTAATAGTTGAAATTTTATCATTAAAAATTAGCTCAAATTCTCTCTTCTTTTTGCCCATGAACCAACACTGTTTTTTTCCAGTACCTCCCCACCCTGTTTGGTGTTTGTGTTACTTGAATTTATGCCCAACCTCCTCCTCTACTGTGGGTTTCTATGGAGCAGGTCATCCGTCTTATTTATTTCAGGATTCTGGGTACCCAGTAACCAAAAAGAGTCCACAAACCCTGGCTAAGTTGACTTGAATCTACAGATATTTTTAAAGGTGGCATGAATCCCAGAGGATACAAAAATAGATAATTCTCTCAAAAATACCTTCTTTTAATCTGGAAAGAGTCCTACAAATAGCAGTTGAATATTGAAAAAGAAAAGACAAAAACTTAAAAGCAACCCAACAAAAAACAAACCCTTTTCCAGGGCTCTTGGGAAACAAGCGCAGGCTGGTTACCAGTGCCCCTACCCTGAGCGCTTCTGCTGGAAATCCGAAGGGCTGCAGCTTTGACGCCCCATGTTCTCCAGGGTGTCCCAGAGAGCCCAGGCCTCAGAAGGCCTTTTGAGTCGGGAGTCCTACAGACCAGCATTTGCTCCAGGTAGCAGACAACAAAAACAACCTGATTATGGTTTTTCCCTTGGAAGACTGCTAAGGCTAAAATGGCGAGAGGAAAAAGGCTTCCATTTTTCCATCTGCTTTTATTTTTGGGGTGTGACACGTTAGTTGCCTCCAGTGGAATTTGCTTTATTTTAAACTGCAAGAAATAGTCCCCGCCCCACTTTCCAGGCCGTCTCCGTCCTTCTCAGTGCGCCACACAGCTCTGCAAATACAGCCCGCCCGCCCCTGCCCGAAGCTGCTCGCCTTCCCAGGCAGGCGAGGTCAGCACGTGAGCGGTGAGCCAGGCCCTGCTCCGAGCAGGAGGCCGCAGAGGGTCGGGGCTTCCCGGGCCGAGGGCTTGCAGTTCACTAGCGGCGCAGGGAGTCTGGAGAGCCTCTCCCATTAAGCACCCAAGTTAATTCCGAAATTTTACCTGCCCACCTTAGAGTGTCTTGTGCAGACCAGCAGCTTCATGTGCCAAGCGGCCCCACGCAAATAGAAGCGGCTGTCTCCTTCTGTGCCCCGAGCGCCCCAGTGGGCGTCGGCCCAGCCGAGCCTTGCAGCGCGCATTTCCCGGTGTGCAGCTCTTCCTCACGCCTGCCCGCACGTGCGTAGGCGCCCTGGCCAGCCCACGGAGCCCGACTCCTTTGTGCATCCGCGCCCATGGCTGCACCCCGCGCCCTCGGCGCCAGCACCCCCTGCGCCGCGCCGGCGCTGACCCCACGCAAGCTTGGCTTGGAGTCCGCTTTGGCTCGCTCTACCTTATGCACAGCTGCCACTTAACGAGAAGTGGGTGCCTGATACAAAGGGTGAACTCGGAATTTAGGGTTGAGACCAGACACCTCTGAAAGCAGAGTGGGGTACAAGTTAGCGACCACACTGGGACACCAGGCATGCACAGGGGCCGCCCTGGCAATCGGGGACACAGGGGTAGGCTACCAGTATGATAGGCGAGCCAGCATTAGGGTAGGCTGGCTATTTGATGTCTTTACAAATTCTCTTCTCCGACTTCTGCCCTTTTTGCCGCAGAGGCTGGAAAGCCTGGTCCTTCTCTCCCTCACAGAGGTGTGGCCAGTGACTGGGCGTGGCCAACACGACCTTGGTGAAGGTTGCTTTCCTGTAAAAAGCAGCGCTGCTCCCTTCTCCTTCCTGTGCAGACTTTCAGAAGACACCATAGCCCCACTGAAAGACCACAGAGCAATACAGGTGAGGCCAACGGAAAGGCAGGAATTAGCTAGGGCCCTGCTGGCCCCCCAGGCGCAGCTCTATTTATTTACTTGTTTATTTAGTTATTATGGCTGGCCCAGACTGCCCTGGAGGTGGGGCTGGCACAGCATGTGGTGCTGGGGACCGAACAGCGGTCTAGTCCCTGCGGTTGCCTAGGCTTGCCTAAGCAGGCGCTTTAGACCACTGAGCCATCTCGCCGGCCCTCAAGCTCAGCTGTTAGGTCCAACCAATCTCTTCTTCTGAAAGGTAAGAAACCTTTCAGCTAAGTAAGTAGAAAATTCCTTGTGCTACTTGCAATTAAAATCATTCTTAAAATAGTTATTACTGTATTTTAATAGAGCTTATAACAGCCCTAAAAGATATTTCTTATTATCCTCAGTTGGCAGGTGAAGAAACTGAACTTCATAAGGACTTGGTTGTCTCAAGTATAGGTGATGAACAGCCAAGTTTGATTTTAAGCCCGGGCCAGTCTGACTTCCAAGTCCATCCCCTAAAGACACAGCAGACACTTTCCTTGCTCTTCTGAAGTGGAACTGTGTGTGTCACAGTCAATCCCACTGAACAGAGATCGCCAGAAAGTAGGAGGGTAAGAATAGGTCACTTCTCTCCTGCATGCTTGCCTCTACCCCACCCTGAGCTCCTGCTTATTCGTGTATGGAACCCCACACTGAAATCAAGATGAAATGACCACTTTTGGAAACATTATTGTTAGGCATGTTCCACTTTATATTTAATTAAACAAATCTCTCTCTGGAAACAGAGAGGATAAGACAAAATCTGTGGCTCCTCTGTTAGGTAAGTACAAAACCAAATAATTTAAATATAACAGACAAAGCCTTGAGCTAGATGTAGATAAGGAAAATGAGTGCCCAAAAGAGAGTGCTTGGACAGAGACGAGGCCTGAAGGACTTTGAAGGTGTGGTTAGACTGACACTGGAAGGTAAGGAATAGTAGAGCAGAGAAATAAGAAGTGAATTTTTTTACCCACTGAATTTGACATAATCTAAAGGGTGAAATCTCTCTCTCTCTCTCTCTCTCTCTCTCTCTCTCTATATATATATATATATATATATAGTAATTTTTAAAAAGCAAATTACATACATATATATATATGGAAGAGTCTATAGGGTGTTCAAGGTCTCACTACTAGATCAGACTTGTAGTGATCCACCTGTTTACAGCCTCCAAGACCTGGGATTATAGGCGAGCACCACCACATTCAGTTTCAACTGCCTTCCCAGCATGCCCCAAGGGGTGAGATCAGCATGGCAGGCCTGAGGATTGAACCTCTGGCCCCTGCACCTGCTTATAGGCACTTTAATCCGCTGAGCTATTTGGCCAGCCAAAAATCTATATTCTTTTATTCTACAAGGGCTAGTGCTGTTGATAATGGCTGGAAGGTACTTTTGGCTAATCTGGAAGTTCAGAAATGTCCACAAGGCTTTTTGAAAATCTTCACAATTCAAAATGATAGGAATAAAACATCCGTTCACAGTTGTGGCAGGAAACTTCTGAAGCGAGGAAAAAAGAATTTGACATATAGTGTGTAAGGCATGTAGAATTCCAATTAGCCATGATCAATCATAAAATTTACATAAAGGAATATAAAATAAAGGTCCCAGAAATTCAACATAAAAACAACATTAAAGGCTGCTAGAGAGAGAGAAAAAAAGCAAATCACCTATAAAGTAAAGCCATCAGAGTCACAGCAGACCTCTCAACACCAGTCCTTAAGTCAAGGAGAACTTGGAGTGAAGTATTTCATGCCCTAAAATAAGACAATCTCCAACCCAGATTTTTTTTTTTTTTGTATTTAGTACAGGGTCTACAGAGTCTCCCTATGTAGATCAGACTCGTAGTGATCCTCCTGCTTGTAGCCTCCCAAAAGGTGGTATTACAGGTGCATGCCACCACACCCAGTCTCAATCACCATCCCAGCATGCCCCGTGGGGCAGAGTCAGCACAGCAGGCCCAGAGATCAACTCCTTAGCCCCTGTTCTGCCTGAGCAGTTGCTTTAATCTGCTGAGCTCTCTGGCCAGCCTAACTCAGATTGTTGTAACCCACAAAGCTATCTTTCAAAATTCGTGAAGTACTAAGATAATTCCATGACAAGGAACACCTGAGAAAACTTATGAACATCAAACCAGCACTCCAAAATGTTCTGAAGTATATTCTAGAAAGATATAACAAGGAGTACAGCTCCATGAACCCCAACAGAAGTAATCCACCAAGGAAAGGCAAGCAATTAAACAGAGGAGTTAAAAAAAAGGAGCCAACAAAGAGAAAATAATATGACAAAGACACATCAATATATATCAGTTATAACCATCAATGTGAATGGTCTCAAGCAACTAATAAAAAGACACAGACTGGAAGGATGGATCAAGAAGTTTACTCCAGGGGCCGGCGAGATGGTTCAGTGGTCTAAAGCGCCTGCTTAGGACAGCTCAGGCAACTGCAGGGACTGTGGTTCGATCCCCGGCACCACATGCTGCGCCAGCCCCCACCACCAGGGCAGGCTGAGCCAGCCACAAAATAAATCAAATAAAGAAACAAACAAACACAACAAGCAAATAAATAAATAAATAAATAAATAAATAAATAAATAAATAAAAAAGAAGTTTACTCCAACAATATGCTGCCTAGAAAAAGCACATTTAACTCAAAAAGAAATTCATAGACTGAAAGTCAAAGAATGCAAAAAAAAAAAAAAAAAATACTCCATGCAACAGGAACCCAGAAAAAAAGCTGGGGTAGCTATTCCATCTACAGACAATGTGATTTCAAGTCAGAACTGATTAAGAGACAAAGAAGGGCATTTCACCCTTACGAAGGGATCCTTGAGGAAGAGATGACAATCATAAATATACATACCACAAATACCAGTGCACCCAACTATATAAAACACATATTAACAGACATAAAAAAAATCAAATAAACACTAACGCAATTGTAATGAGGAACCTGAATACACACAAATAGACAGATCAACCAGACAAAAGAATTCACAATGAAATATCAGAACTTAACCACATATTTGCGCAAATGGACTTAGTGGATGTCTTCTGCATATTCCACCCCTCAACATCAGAACACACATTCTTCTAAGCCACACACAAGATGCTCTCCTAAGCAGAACACATACTAGCTCATAGAACATACCTAAATATGTGCAAAGGAAGTTATCTCACACATGTTGTCAGACCACAACAACTTCATTAACACATAGAAATTAAATAAAACCCTCCTGAACAACCAATGGCCACAGATAAAATTAAAGAAGAGGTTAGGTGGTTTCTACAGTGAAACAGTGATGCTAATACAACACACCAGAACTTATGGGACAATGGAAAGCAGTCCTGTAAGCCAGTCATGGTGGTGCACGCTGGTAATCCCAGCACTTGGGAGGCTGAGGCAGGAGGATCGGTGCGAGTCCGAGATCAGCCTGGGCTACAAAAGTGAGCTCAAGGCCAGTCTGAACTGCACAGTGAGACCCTGTCTCCAAAAGACGAAAACAAAAAAAGCAGTAAATCATCAAGATCATACATCATGGCCTGAGAAGAGAGCTTTGCCAAGTCTGCCTGGCATCGCAAGGACCCAGATTTGATTCCCAATCCTGCATACTGTCTGTGCTGATCCCGCTGAGCCAGCCACCAAAACTGGGCATGGTAGTGCGCACTATTGTAGTCCCAGTGTTGGGGAAGCTGCGACCAGAGGATCACTATGAGTCTAAGCTGCATAGCCAAACTCTGTACAAAATAAATAAATAAGATTTTAAGAATTAAAATATAAATAAAAAAGAGTTAAAATAAAAGATTATACATCATGAAAAAGTACAATTCATTCCTGGGAGTGTAAGAAATCTTCAACATACACAAGTCAATAAATGTAATACACCATATTAACACAAAAATCATATGATCATCTCAACAGATACAGAAAAAGCATTTGGTAAAGTCAAATACCCATTCATGATAAAAACCCTATGGAAAATCAGAATAGATGGTCTTTACCTCAATCTGATAAAAGCCATCTATGAGAAACCAACAGCCAGCATCATACTAAACAAACAAAAAACTGAAAGCTTTCCCCCTAAAATCAAGTACAAGATAAGGGAAGTTCACTATCACCACTCTTATGCAACATAGTTTTGGAAAAATTCGCCAGAGTAAGTAGATGAAAGAGAGAAATAAAAAGGATAAGGACAGGAAAGAAAGAAATTAAAGTATCATTATTCGCAGATTACATGATACTCTACATAGAAGACCCCCAAAACTCCATTAATGGACTTGTATATTAACAACCAAATTCAATAGCATAGTTGGATAAAAAGTCAACACTCAGGAGGCCAGGGAGATAGCTCAGTGGAATAAGTGCAAGGTCCTGAGTTCAATCCCTTGTACCACCAAAAACAAAAAAACCCAAAAAACAAAAAACAACAACAACAAAACCAAAATCAATAGCATTTATGTATACAAACAGCAAAAATACCAAGAGAGAAATTAGGTTTGGTAATAAGTACTGTAATTCTCTACAATGTCTCTTCCATAGAAACTAAAAAATATTAAATACTGTGCTAAAAACTGTAATCTAAAAGTTTGAAAACTGGAAATGTGGATTTTGAGATTCTCTGAGGAATTTAGAAATCATTATTTATAACTGTAATATAAATTATTCATTTATTGTTTTTCTTAAAAAATATATAAAAAAGAGAGAAATCAGGAAAACCATAACTTTCATAATAACATCCCAAAAAAATGAAATAACTAGAAACCTATCTAATGAAGAAAGCAAAAGCAAAAACAAAACCCTCTACATTGAAAACTATAGTACTCTGCAAAAGTAAATTGAAGAAGATATCAGAAAATGAAAAGATATCCCCTGTTCTTTAGCAGGAATAGTGAAGTATAGTGAAAATGGCGATACACCCAAAATTGTTATACAGATTTAATTCAGTCCTAATCAAAATTCCAGCAGGGTATCTCACAGAATTAGAACAAATAATCCTAAAATTCATTTGGACCCAGAAGAGACCTAGGAGAGCAAAGGCTAAGCAACAGAGGGAAAGTGGGGGCATGACAATCCCTGGCTTGAAACTGTAACACAAAGCTGCTCTGAAAAACACAGCACGATACTGGCAAAAGGCAGATCTGAGGTCAAGGGAACAGATTAGAAGATACAGGCACAACTGCAGATGTACTGAGCAGCCTTATCTTCGACAAGTGGACCAAGCATATTCACTGGAAGAAAGAATAGCTTTTTTAATAAATGGTCCTGGAAAAGCTGGATTTCCACATGCTTAAGATTGAGACTAGATCCATGTCTCTCACCATGCACTGAAGTCAAAATGGATCAAAGATCTAAATATTAAAACAGAAACACTAAATCTGCTGGAAGATAGAATAGAGAGAATGCTTAAAGATACTGGTGCAGGCAATGACTTTCTGAATAAAACCTCAATTGCACAGAATTGCACAGATTCACAAAGAATCAAAAACTGAGATCTGATATTATTGAAAAGGTTTTGTACAGCAAGAGAAACCACCAATAGAGTGAAGAGACAACCCTCAATGTGGGAAAAAGAATGCTTTCCTGTTATTCTTCAGACAAATGATTACTATCAAGATGTATAAAGAACTAAAAACAAACAAACAAACAAAAAAAAAAAAAAACAGAGCTCCCAAATTTAAAGACCCAATCCAAAAATGAGCTTCTGAGATGAATATATATTTCTCAGAGGACGAAATATAAACAGCAAATAAACAGATGGAAAAATGGTCAACATCACTGGTCATTTAAGAGATGCAAATTAAAACAACACTGAAATCCCATCTCACTCAGAAAGAATGGCTATGATCAAAAAATTAATCAGTAACAAATGATGGTAGCACTGTGGTGAAAAAGGAAAATGTTTGCACTGTGGGTGGGAGTGCAGACTGGTGCAACCAGTATGGAAATCAGTGTGGAGATTCCTCAAAAGCTAGGATTAGAGGTCCTATTTGACCCAGCTATTTGCCCTTCTTGGTATCTTCCCGAAGGAATTAAAAGCATCATAGCACAGTGATATATTCACGTCTATATTTATAGCTAAATCTTGGAAACAGCCCAAATGTCCATCAATTGATGAATGGATAAAGAGGATGTGGCCTTTCTTTCTTTCTTTCTTTCTTTCTTTCTTTCTTTCTTTCACAGTGGAGTGCTACTCAGATGCAAGGAAGGATAATCCTGAAATATTGCTAGATAAAAGCTTGCACTTTGAGAATTTACTCTTAAGTGAAATAACTGGACAAATATGTATAAATGTCATATTGTTTCTCCAGGGTGAGAAACCAAAAGTGTAAATATGGACCAAAGTGTATAATAGATGCTGTGACTGTGATACAGGAAGAAAGTGTCCAAGGGAGAAGAGGAATCGGGGTGGGGAAAGCAAGGAAGAGAAAGCAAAGAAAGGAAAAATGGAAATCAAACTTTTGTAAATAGGAGAAAAGGGGTTGAACAGAGGGTGGGGTGTGGGGGATAAAGAATTGAGATACATCAAATCCTAGGGTACAAATTCCCTAGGATAAATGGGATCATTATGTAGATCCAAAATGTACCATTAAACTTAATTTACAATTTAAAAAAAGACGAGAGAGTGTAATTTCCTAACGAAGAATGAAATAACCTGTATTTAAATCTCAGCACCTGCTTTGATAGGCAACAGTTATCAGATAATCTGAACCTGAAGAAAAAGAAGGAAGGGATCCATTTGCAACAATCTCTGGATATTTAAGCAGTGAGCCTGACAGGGGAAGCCTCAGGCGGAGTGATGGAGTGCTGCCGCGGTGGGACTTCAACATCTCTGCAGCTCTCCTTCTAGAGATATTAACCAGCTCTACCGTTCTAGAGCTTTGGTGAATCTCTCCTCTTCTTGGGAGGTAGCAGACCCCAAACCGCATAGCGTGGTTCTCTCTTGGTTATGACACGCTGCACAGAGAGCAGCGTGATTCTTCAGGAAGTCTGAGTCCAGCCCACCCAGAGCTCTTCTCTACAACTGAATCCAGCAGCCTAAAGGCAGCTGCCTCGGACAACTCCTTGAAGAGCTTCTCTGGGAAAGCGCCTTTCTGTCTCAAAGGGAGGCAGTCAGTGTGACAACGACAGGTCACAAACCCCTAACAAGCCTGTGCACACATTGCTTGTTACAAAAAGCACATCTTCTCCGGGACTGATCAGAGCGTCACATTTCAGGCCCTGAGAATCACTGCCGGGTGCCTGCTTCTGGCCACAGACTGCTGGGCGTCTGTGCTGGGCGCTGCCGGGCGCCTGCTTCTGGCCACAGACTGCTGGGCGTCTGTGCTGGGCGCTGCCGGGCGCCTGCTTCTGACCACAGACTGCTGAGTGTCTGTGCTGGGCGCTGCCGGGCGCCTGCTTCTGGCCATACAGGTCTTGTGTGAGTGAAGCAGAGTGATGACAGTCATGTCCTACAAGTCAGTTGGCTCACCCAGTGGGATCTGGGGAGATCAAAAGAGCAGGAGACGCCTGCACACCAGTATCTCCTCTGATTTCCCAGCCTGAGCATCAGCCCATTTTCTATTTGGCCTCTCTGGTATGGGTTGGGCTCCTAACAGACAGGTCTGTCCCACCCAGGCACACCTTGCTTTTGCAATTCTAGTTTTCTGTTTAGTACTGGAGATTGGACCTAGGGTCCATACACCAAGCTACACCCTCAGCTCTTGGTTTCAGCCAATTGCCCAGGATAGGCTCCAATTTGCTGTCCTCCTGCCTCGGCCTCCCAGAGTGCTGAGATTATCATATGTACCACCACGTCTCAGATTGTAGTTCTTGCCCACACCTTTCCCACAGTCCTCCACCTGGTTCACATGGCTATTCTTTCGTTTTGCTGTAACTGCCACTTTTCTGGTGTGTCTGGGCCTGGCAGTGTGGGGAGACCTGTCCTGGAAGCTACCTCAAGTGCAAAGAGCCCAAAAGGAAGGTGGGCTTCCTTGTGAGAACCTAATGCACGAGCTGTGCTGAGATCAATAAAACAATAGAAGAGTATCTAATAGTCAGCAGCATAAAAAGGCTCAATAAAGAAAGGGAAAAGGCAGCGAATGAAACTGTATCTACACTATTCCCTCCCTTTTGCTTTGTTTTTACTAAATAATAACCCTTGAAATGTCACCATGTGTCTTATTTTTCTCTCACTGAGACAAAATACCTGACATCTGAAGTTAAAGGGGGAAAGTTTTATTTAGCTCAGTTTGCAGATGTTTCAGTCCACAGTGGGCTGCTCCAAGTCAGGACAACTTCGCAGTGGAGAGACAGCCCACGGCAGGAAGGGGGAAAGCATCAAGGGATTATAGGCTCATGCCACCATACCCAGCCAGATAGACATATTTGGACAGTTGATCCACTTGATTAGTTATATATCTATGCCACGAGTTGATCATTGTTGATTGCCATCAACTGAGGACTTTTGTGTTTGAGTAAATTAGTTGCTGCCCTTTGGAATCAAGCATGTGGCCAAGCCATTTTGAATTTTGATTCTGTTTTGCATCTTTTTTTTTTTTTGTCTATAAAGAAAATTATCTCTACTCTCATGTAGGAATCATGAGCATTTGCCTTCTGAAACACACTGTATGTAAAACATAAATCAAAGCACAAGGGCAGCAACTATACTGTCAATAAAAGATAGAGACCAAGCCAAAAATGATTATGCGATCTTTTGTGCCAGCTATTGGTATTCTGC
>PVKN010016729.1:0-17723 GCA_004027915.1 Capromys pilorides | reverse complement strand
GGAAATCCTAGTTAGCTAGATGTAATTATTACACATTGCATATATGCATTAAAAATCATAAGTATGTACAAGTATTATAAGTCAATTGAATTTAAACATTTTGTTGTTTTTGCTTTTTGAGAGACTCTTGCTGTATAGATCAGGTTGGCTTTGACTCCCACTCTGTAGCCCAGGCTGGCTTTGAACTTGCAGCAGTTCTCCTGCCTCAGCCTCCCAAGTGCTGGGATTACAAGCACACACTGCCACAACCAGCACGTAATCTTAAACGTTGCCCCATTTCAGGCACTCTTTAGCAAGCACTTGAAGATCCTGGAGAGAAATAAGGAAGCAGCCACAGGGTTGGGAGCAGGGGAATCTACTTAGCAGAGGAAGCAAAAGCATGAACACTAAGAATAAAGGGAGAGAGGCACAAAGGGCCAGGCTGTGTACAACTCTGTAGGCCATGACACACCACCTGAAGTGGAAAGAAAGCCTTGTGTGACTTTTTAATACAGGATCTATATAATGATTTATTATATAATTATTAAAATAAGATACATTTAAATGCAAAATTCTTCTTAAAATTCTGCATATATTTATTGTTAAAGAAAAGGTTAGTAAATCAAGGCAATCCTGAGGGAAAAGATCTAAGTATAGATTTTGAAAGATGTACAGTCTCAATGTAAAAGATTCATGTCAAGGGTCAATGGCTTTTCCCTTATAGTTATCTTGTCTTGGTGTCATCTTGTCAGTAATGCTGCAAGTATAATGAAATACCTATTAATGTGAAACTGGCATGTGTTTCATCAATTCATAAGCCTTGCATGATTTTGAACACAACAACAGTTAATGTTGACTATGGCGGCTGTGTTGAGAACTGTCTGTAGGAATGCACAAGTGGGAGACCAGATAGAAGTTGCTACAAACATCCAGACGGTGCTGTAGCATGGATCATGTTGGCAGCCCAGAATGTGGAAGGCATGGTCAGATGTTGTACATATTTTGAGAATTCAGAACCTACTGAAAAGTTAGGCATGGATACAAAAGAAAGAAACAAATGCATCAAGGACAATTTCCAAGGTTTTCATCTGTCTTTGAGACAGGGTCTCATGTATAGCCTGGCATGACTTCCATTCGCTACGCAGCTACAGTGGCACCCAACTTACAGTCCTCCCACCTTAGCTCCCCAAGAGCACCCCAACCCCATGACTTCCAGGTTTCTGCACTCAGAATTAGCAGAGCAGGACTGCCATGACTGATCTGGTGAATGAAGTCTGAGTACAGAGCAGGTTTAGCAGCAATGACCAAAACGTAATTAGTTTTTGATGTGCATTGGGCACCCAGGCTCAGCTATTGAGCAGCCTGATCTTCAAAGGAAACAGAAATTTGGGGGCTCTTGGCATATGGAGGGCATTTAAAGCCATGGCCTGGCTGAGCTAGTAGAAGGATAACGAGTGTGAGTAGAGAGGAAAAGAGGCCCAATGCCCGTGCCTTAGGTACTCATTTGGAGAGAAGCCAGAAGAGAAGTCTGCAGAAGATTGGTTAGTGAGGAAGTCAAAGAGCGAAAGAGAGTAAAGGAAAAAGTGCACCAGTGGAGAGCAATCGCTCCAAAATGGTCCCCCACAGCCAGGCAACAGGAAGGACAGACCCGTCCAGGTCGTGATGTCAGGTAACGCTGAAGAGAGTAGTTTTTGTGCAATGGCAGCAGTGCAAAAACCTGCCCCATGAGTTCAGGAAAGGATGGAAAGAGTGTGTGTGTGTATGTGTGTGTGTGTGTGTGTGCACACGTGTGCAAGTATGTGCACATAACATGTCTAGGTATTTTTTCACAAAGTGGAAAAGCAATGAAATGGAATTGTAAGTGCAATGGAAATGGAACTTGAGAGGATTCTTGTTTTCTCTTTTAAGAAGGGAAAAGTGAGAATGCTTGTATTTGAAAAGCAGCGATCCAACAGGCAGGGAAAAACTGATGGATGCACCAGAGAAAAGAACTGGTAAACTAATAGTTTTGAGTAGCAAACCCTAAAGAGATCTAGTATACAGTGGAAGGGGTGGTTGCAGGGCTACTTACTTCTACAGTCCACTTCATCAACTCTTTCAGAGCCTTCTCTCGGACATCTCCTTGCCAATTGGTGACAATGAACCCTTGTATGCGGAGTTGCTTATAGATAACACTCTCTGGGGGTAGACCTGAAAGCAGAGGCACATTTGGCTGACAGGGTCCACGGAGGTCTCAACATGCTGTGATTGCCAACAACACTGTGTGGAATACTAAATTAGAGCCCCAACATCATCCACATTCCAAACTTGTGAATATTTTACCTTACTTTGCAAAGAAGATTTTGCAGATGTGATTACGTTAGAAGTCTCGAGATGGGGAGATTATTCTGGGAGACAGAGAAGGGGGAAATACATGACTCCTATCTGAGGACAGACAGGAGTAAGAAGCAGGAGGGCTATGCTGCTGGCCCTAAAGAAAAAGGTCCACGTGCTAGTGAGTACAAATAGCTTCCAGAAGATGAAAAGGCAAAGAGGCCGATCCTCCTTGAGAGCTTCCAGAAGGAAGGTGGGTCCTGCTGACCAGTTTAGACTTTTCACCTCCAGAAGAGTGAGAGTAACTTTCCACTGTGCAAGCCACTGAGTTGGTGGTAATTTGTTACGGAAGCAGTAGGAAACTAAGGCGCACTAAGAATCCTAGCATAGGCCAGATAGCGTTCATATAAGAAAGGGCCCACTGCTGTATGAGACAGAAAAGGTTGCATTGATTTCTGGGTTTATTTTCCCAAAGATCCTAAGTGACCAGAAACTGAGTATCTAAATAAACTCTTTCAAGTTCCTAGAAGTCAGGTGAAGATGCCCAAGGAGTATCAGAGGCAGAGAAGGCAAGACAACTCATGGAAACTATCCTTAGCATCCTAAATGACTAGCATTACTCAGGCATGAAGTTTCCACTCTCTACTTTGATGATTTTTTCATTTTTTCTTTCTTTTCCTTGCAGGACAGGTACCAGGAATCAAATCTACTCCTCACTTTGAAGAAGACAGCATCAGTGGAAAGTTGAGTTGTGTCCTGCACCACAGAAAGTGCTGCGTATTGAGTGATGCAGCCAAGGGTTTCTTTGGAAGACACCAACAGGATTTCTGCTTGAGTTGAGTCCAATGCATTCAACCTCCATACCTCGCTTGTCCTTGTTTACTCAGCTGCCTGTTGTGCCCTCCAAACCCCACTTCTCACTCTCTTATGGTGAAGTCGCCCCTTTCTCTCCACACTCACAGAGGTCCATAAGCAGAACCAGCAAAGAACGACATGGATCACTCCCAGGCTGATATGGCATATTTTTTGTTTTCTTTAAATCATTTACTTATTTATGCATTTAGTTCATTGATTTATTTGATCTTTTTTCCCCCTTTTTTGTATTTTAGGGAAGGGTCCACAGGGTGTTCAGGGTCTCACTTGCAGTGATCTGCTTGTTTACAGCCTCCTGAGAGCTGGGAATACAGGCATGGGCTGCCTTGCCCAGTCTTACTTGCTCTCTTAGTGTTTTCCGGGGGTGAGGTGTGCACAGCGCGCACGGGGATCGAACCCCGGCCCCTGGGCCTGCTAGAGGCGATTTAATCTGCTGAGCTATTTGGCCAGCTTCTTCCTTTCCTTTCCTTTTCTTTCCTTTCCTTTCCTTTCTTTTCTTTTCCTTTCCTTTCTTTTCTTTCTTTGATACAGGGTCTCATTATGCAGCTCAGACTCATAGTGATCCACTTGTCTCACCCTCCCCAGTGCTGGGATTACAGGTGTGGGCCACCACAGGCATACCAGGATTCTGGGGCTGGCATGGCATATGGTTCCAAGGATGGAACATAGGTCCTTGTACTTTCCAGGCAGGCAGTGAGACTGCTAAGCTATCTCTCCAGCCCCGATGAGACATCTTGTACAGGTTCATTTTATGGTATGGAAGGTGAACATCAGAGAATCCTTAAATCCCATTAGCAATATATTGAAAACCAAAGACCAGTGTCGTAGTTGGGGATATAGCTCAGAGTCAAAAAAGCCTGCCTGGCAAGTACAAGGTCCTAAACTCAATCCCCAGTACCAAAAATAAACAAAAAAGCCAGTGTTAAAAAATTATAAATAAATGGGGCCGGAGAGATGGCTCAGTGGTCTAAAGCACCTGCTTAGGCAAGCTTAGGCAACCTCAGGGACCACAGTTCGATCCCCGGCTCCACATGCTGCGCCAGCCCCACCCCCAGGGCAGGCTGAGCCGGCCATAAAAATAAATAAATGAACAAATAAATAAATATTGGGGCCGGCGAGATGGTTCAGTGGTCTAAAGCGCCTGCTTAAGGAAAGCTCAGGCAACTGCAGGGACTGCAGTTCGATCCCCGGCACCACATGCTGCGCCAGCCCCACCACCAGGGCAGGCTGGGCCAGCCACAAAATGAGTAAATAAAGAAACAAACACAACAAGCAAACAAATGAATAAATAATAAAAATTAAAAAAAAATACAAATAAGAAATAAAAACAAAATAAGTCAGTGTTTTGAATTCTTCAAATAAAGTCATTTTCTGCTCTAAATATTCTGTGCTATAATACAAATATAGATCTAGCTATGGTCTCAAAAATGGGGAAAAACAACAAAAAGAAATCTTTTAGATTACAATCAGGATCTGGGCAAACATCAATCAGTTGGTTACTCATTTTATACCAGACTTGACTAATGAGAGTGAACTCTCATAGTCACCCTAGTTAACAAGGCAACCACATGAAAACAGCTGCGTTTACAGTGGAAGGGGCTGAGCTACGAAAAATCAAAGGAATGACCTTCTCCAAGAAGGAAAGTCAGATCCATTTGGCAATGTCCTTGTTAGAGACTTTCTCCTTCTGTATTTAATTGATGCTAAGCTAGAACCACAGAAAATCATGTTTCAATCAGTTGAGCAAAGGCCCAAGATGCATTTTCCTAACCACAGTCTAGCAAGGCATAGCCAAATATTCTGCTTACAAGAACTTACCTGATCTGGTCTTTTTAGAAGTAACTGGAAGTCGAGCTACTCAGATAGGTGCAGGGGATGTGAGCTGACCTTGTCTGTTCCTTTTTAGGCAGAGGAAATTCTGCCTTGCCTCTGACTCCCATAAATCCTTAGATATTCCACTACTAGGACAACTCCACCAGTTTTACTGCTACATCTGCTGTTTTTCTCTCAAAAAAGACATCATCAGCATTTCCATCAGCAATACTATGTCACGCTCTTTCAAGCTGAGAAAATAGGACTTCCCAAGGTAGCTTCCCACTGCAAGACATGCTGCCCAAGTTTGTAGAGAATAGCACAGATGCCTTTAACTTCCCCCGCATGAAGAGGCTCTCCACCCAACCCACACCTTTAGCTATAGGACTAATTTCATGTTTCTTTCTTTCCTTTTTTTTTGAGACAGGGTCTCACTATGCAGTTCAGGCTGGCCTTGGGCTCACTTTTGTAGTCCAGGCTGGTCTCGAACTCACATCGATCCTCCTGCCTCAGCCTTTCCAAGTGCAGGGATTACAGGTGTGTGCCACCACACCCAGCTTAATAGCATGTTTCTAAATCTAATCTCGACTGTCTTTTTTTAACTTCAAAGAACATAATAGCTAAGCACAACTTTAAATAACTATAACTGTTTCTTCTACACTTGTTGATCCTGCTACTTTTAGTATTGAAATGTCACTCAAGCAGATTTAATAGAAAATACATGAAATCGCAGTTTTATTTTAATAAATGCTATTTCATTACCATTCATTGAGAATATCAGGAAATGTTTCATATATGCTGGCAGCTACTGGCCTATGCAGTATGTGTGAATATTCCCTTATCCAGTCTCTCTACATCTGTGATCCTCTGTATGAGCTACTTACCTGGGGGAAGTGGGCCGGTGCGGTTATACACAGAGATGGCCCCGCAGATGGCAATTCTTCCAAAGTCCTTCATCTGGGGTACAACAGTGTTTGAGAACTCTCCACCTACCTAAACAGACAGGAAAATGAACAAGCAAACACTTTGAATCATGTAATCATTAAGTTTAAGAGAACTGTGAAGTCAGTCTTTATTTCACAATACTGTTCTATTATCAACAAAACTGACTGTAAGTGCAGTTACTCCATGGGCTGAGGCAGGAGGACCACAGGTGAAGGCGAGCTCGGGAACTTAGCAAAGCACTATCTCAAAATAAAACATTTTAAAAGGGCTGCACACATGGCTCAGTGCAATAGTGTTTGCTTTGCATGTGCACACATTGGGTTCAGTTCCCCGTAACATACACAGAATAAACCAGAAGAAAAATAGATAATTAAATTAGCACAGCTGTGCAGAAAATTACAGTTACAAAAAGACATTTTAAACAGAGAATTGCCTCAGACTCTAGGAGCACACAATAACACAAAGTTTAATTTGGTGAACATGATGGTTCCCTGGTCAACCTAACATTTTCACTATCTCATAAATGAAACATGGAAAAATATTAAAAAGACATTCAGGACTGGCCAAATAGTTCAGTGGACCAAAGTGCCTGCAACCAGGGGTTGGATTCCTGGGCCAGCTGTGCCAGCCCCGCCCCGGGATGCACTGACACAGCTATTGAGACTGGGCATGGTGGTGCAAGTCTGTAATGCCAGCACTTAGGAGGCTGTAAACAGGCGGATCACAGGAGTGAAACCCTGAACACCCTGTAGACGCTTCCCTAAAATACAAAATAAAATAAAAAGATAAATAAAAGGACATACACAGAACAACATTGGAAGGCTCATATTTCAAATCCAAAACTTACTACAAATTTAAACTAAGCAAACTCAGCCTAAGAATAGAAATACAGATAAGGGCTGGGGAGACAGCTCAGCAGTCTAAGCACTCACCTGGGAAGCGCAAGGACATAGGTCACTCTGCACCAAATAAATTAGTAAATAAACAAGTAAATAAATAAACAAATAAAATACAAACCAGTGGAACTGAATTGAGAATATTAAAAAATGAACGTTTACGATCTATGGAATGTCAAAATAGTTCAACAGGAATAAAATAGGTTTTTTAACAAACAGTACAGAAAAACTGGGTATCCACATGGAAACACCAGAACTGGAGCCCTTTCCCACACTATATACACAAATTAACTGAAAATGCAGTGGAGACATGAATATAAGTAAAGCTGTGAAATCTTAGAGCTCCGGAATAGATATTGGTGCACTTCAGTGAGGAACAGCCTTTTAGACATTATAACAAAAGCTCCAGCAACAAAAGAAAAAAGAAAACAAAGAACTTAGACTTCCTCAACATTTAGAACTTTTGTGCTTCAAAGGGTACCACTGAGAAAGTGAGGACAACTTATTCAAGGAAAAGAGTCACAAATCTCATTACATTTGTGAATTGGGATATGCACTGGAACTAATCCATGACGTCAACATCAACACTCAGAGATTTCCCTGGTAATTTGCAGACCTGAACAGAACAGCAGACAAGAGGCAGCTGTTCCCAGCACAGACCAAAGCAGGAAGACAACTGGCTGCTTTCTGTTTCAGCTCTCACGCAGAGGTAACTGGATGGAGCTCATGAGGGGCAGGGCAGCGCAGCCCCTCTGGGGACCCCAGGGTGAGCATGAACTCCAGTACTGGGGGGACCCAGGGGTGGAGCAGCCAGAGGCAAGCTACTGGATGCTTCTGAGCCTCACTTCCTCTTTTGTAAGTAAAGAAAATAAAAAGAGCTAGGGAGTGCTGTTGCTTAGGATTTAACATTATATTAAAAATGTACAGTTTAGAGATCCTGCCTGGCAACTCCACAGAATTTATGAATCTTAAAATGTAATTTTACTAGATAAATAAACAACTCTTAAAACCCCAGAAATAAGCCATCTGGAAAATAGGCACAGGATTTGAGCATGTATTTCTCCAGGGAAATACACAAACGTACACAAAAAGATCCCAAATAGTACTGGCCATTGGAAAATGCAAATCAAAATCACAATGAAATACTTAAAACCCACTAAGATGGCTACAAAAAGAAAACAGATGAGTACAAAGGTGGGTAAAAATACGGAGAAACTGTAACCTTCACAGTTTGCTGGTGGGAATATAAAATAGTAGTTACTTGGCATAATTTTGCAGTTCTTTAAAAATGATTAAATATGCTATAATATGACCTAGCAGTTCTACTTATAGGCGGATATAAAAGATTAATGAAAACATGTTTGTAGAAAAACTTGTACATGAATGTTCATAACAGCATTGTAGTACATCATTAAAATTTGGTCTATCATGGGCCAGTGAGATAGCTCAGTGGAATAAGTGCTTGCCTGGCAAACACAAGGTCCTGAGTTTGATCTCTGGCACTACAAAAAAGAAAAATTGGTATATCCAAATAATAGACTATTTTTCATCAATAAAAAGGAATGAAATACTGATAAATGCTACAATGTGGATAAAACTTGAAAACACTGTGTTAAGTAACTGGAGCCAGTCGTGAAGGGCCATTGTGGGGTGAGAAAATGAGGTACTCATCTGTCACAAAGAAGGTTATAGATGTACCTTGAGTCCATAATCTTAAGTGAAATAAATCAGATACAAAAATTTAAATATCTTATGGTTTCTTTTATATGAAAAACCCAGAATAGAGCACAAAATGAAAGCTTATAGGAAGTAGAGAGATAGATCTTTCTCCAGTTGGAAGAGGATCAAGAGAGAGGGAGATAGGAGGGAGAAAAAAAAATGGGATGAGGAAAAGTCACTAAGATGTTCCACGTACTCGTGCCAGATCTCCCCAAGGAATATAAACGCAATGAACTGCAAACATGTACTGATAAAAAAGATTCAAAAAGGCCTATGTACTTTCTTTATATATTTCATATAGGAAGTTTAGAAATACGTTCCTTTACATAGTATTTATCAATTGACCAGATAACTCCAGCTCACACTTACGTTATCAAAGTAGCAATCATAGCCATCAGGGGCAGCTTTTCTCAATGCCTCTTCCAAAGAATCTACTGTCTTGTAGTTAAAGGCCACATCAAATCCAATTTGTTTAAGATAGGCAACCTTGTCATCAGACCCTGCAGTTCCAACAACTTTGCAGCCCTAAAGAGGGAGAAAAATGGCAGCTATTAGTGGTCCAGAAACATGAACCAAGGCCACTTTCCTACTTTGGTATGGTCAGGCTCCCCAAGGACACCCTTGATGTGCAAGGAATATCATGCTAGGCCAAAGCACCCTGTGGACAAAATCAGTCCCTACATCATTCTACAGCCTGGCTCATCTTGCCTGGTCACTCAGCAGATCCCTTCTATGTCTATTGGATTTGCAATTCATTTTTTTTTTCATTTTAGCAGTTTTTAATTAAAAGTTACACACAGGAGTTCTTTACTCCTGTATCTTCTCGATCATTTCTTCCTGTGTTTGCCCTTTTCCTTTCCTACTTGGTGAGACTTGGTTTCTGTTCCAGAATCTTTTTGAGGTCTTTGTCTAGTTTTAGCCTGGTGATAACCACCTTACTGGGGTGAATGCCCACGTGGACAGTTGCGCCACTTGCCTTTTCCCTCTGCACCCATTCAGTGTACATGACATACTTCTTCCTGCAAACCTGGACTACTTTGGCAATCTGCTGACCTTTATAATATCCTTGCACAACCTGAACTTCATCATCCTTTTGGATGGGCATAGAGCAAACATTGTGTTTCTGTCTCAGCTCTTTGCAAAGAGAAGACATAATTTCCCTACAAATGTGGGAAGGTACATTGAAATGTCTTTTACAGTTTTTGCATCAGTCTGAAGTCACAAAAGGATTAAACTTCATTTCGGCCGCTGCAACTCCAGTGATGGCTGCAAAAGGGAAGAGGTCTACATGTTGCTTCTAGTTCTTTGCAATTCATTTCAACCTGCTGCTTCAACAACTTATTTGACTTCCTAGGTTTTCATTTGGGTGCTCTCTCTCTCTCTCTGTCTTCCTTTTTTTTTTTTTTTTTTGTATTTTAGGGAAGGATCTACAGAGTGGTCACAGTCTCACTACTAGATCGGACTTGTAGTGATCCACCTGTTTACAGCCTCCCAAGAGCTGGGATTACAAGCAGGTGCCATCACACCCAGTCTCAATTGCCATCTCACAGTGCTCCGGGGGCGGGGCTGGCATAGCAGGCCAGGGATTGAATCCCCACCCCTGTACCTGCTTGCAGGTGCTTTAGTCCACTGAGCTATCTGACTGGTCCTAGGCACTCTTTTTCCTTTTCAAAGATGAGTATGCCACCCATTGGGGCAGCAATTCTGATTATTCTCTGGCCTCAACTCTTAGTCTGATTTTGAACAAAGCACTGGACTGCATGCTTCCTAATCATAGAAGAATTGGACAACATTCTAGACAGCAGTCTCAAGATGAGACTGCTGTGCATAAGGGATTGGATCCCTGGAAATTGAAGCCCAGCACAATTAAAAGGCATTTTCAGATGCCACAAACAAAATTTTCTGACAGTTATATTGAATTTTAAATTTAGGTTGTTGAGACAAAATCTAGTATATGAAAGTAGAATAAAAGAGTAATACATAGTACATTTAAAGTTCATATACACACATAAGGTATCTTTGGTTTAAAAATATGTATACAAACACAATTCTACATATAAGTACTAGCAAAATCTAAACAAAATTTGTTTTTAAGTCCTGGCCAAATAGCTCAGCAGATTAAAGCACCTACAAGCTGGCCCTGCCCCCGGGCAGACTGAGACTGCAACTGAGACTGGCTATAGTGGCACAAGACTATAATCCCAGCTCTTGGGAGGCTGTAAACAGGTGGATCACTATGAGTGCAATCTAGTAGTGAGACCCTGAACACCCTGTAGACCCTTCCCTAAAATACAAACAAATAAAAAACCCCATAAAACTTTGATTTTATATGATTAGAAGAAAAAATAAACACTATAACACCAATAGAGAAACAATAACCAATAAATGAAACAAAATGGATTAATTTCACCTATTAAAACAAAAGGAAAGAAGTAAAATGTAACTATCCACTATTTTACACAAAATACACATAAAATGAAGAGGACTGGATGTAAAAGAACAACTTTAAGAGTGACTCATAAAATTTTATAATAAAATCCCTTTTAATTTCAATAAAATATTTGAAACAAGAATAGTGCAAGCATTTCTAACTCATTTTGTAAATCTAGTATCAATTAAGTCTGACTAGCCACTCTGAGCTTGCAAAAATAAAACTTTCAAGCACAAGTATCATATAAACCCAGATACAAAATAATAATAATAATAATGATGATGATGATGATGATGTAATAATAACAGATTCTGTTTGAAAATGTTATGAAATCAGGGCTGGGGATATACCTCAGTGTTAAAGCATGAGCTTAGCCAGCTGAAGACCTTGGGGTCAATCCCCAGGAGCCCCTACCCAAGGTGTGAAATCAGTATCTAAGGTATAAATCTGATGGCAACCACTGAAGAACATTAGCCATGGCACTCTGCTATCCCATGGCCATGGGCCTCAACAAGGGCCACAAGGTGACTAAGGATGTGAGCAAACCACGGCACAGCTGCTGCCACGGATGCCTCACCAAACACACCAAGTTTAAGTGGAGCGTGATCTGGGAGGTGTGTGGCTTCACCCACTATGAGTGGCACACCATGGAGCTACTCAAGGTCTCCAAGGACATGAGCCCTGAAATTCATCAAGAAAAGGGTGAGGACGCACATATGCGCCAAGAGGAAGCGTGAGGAGCTGAACAATGTGCTGACAGCCATGAGGAAAGCAGCTGCCCAGAAGGACTGAGCCCCTCTGGAATAAAGCTTTGCGGAAAGTTAAAAAAAAAGGCATAAATCTATAATATATATGTATCCTGGGAAAGCTAGATTGGTTCCACGTTGGAAAACAAACAAATATAACTAACTGCAGAGTTACATGTTAGGCTGGGTATGCTGCTGCACGCCTGTGATTTGAGCACTCTAGGAATGAGGATTGCAGGTGTGGTGGACTGACCACCAGTGGTCAGCCCTCTAACACCCAGCAGAATTGAACCTGCATGGTGCTGGGTGTGGGGTGACACCTGAGGATTGTCACCAGCATCATGAAAGGGAGAACTGGAGCAGAGGAAGAGGAACCGCTAAGGAGCTGTTAGTTGTCCTGGAGGTTGTCACGCTGGCTTTCCTGATGCCCTCAGCTGTTCTCACTGGTGAGAAGCTCAGGACCTTGCTATCGCTGAGGATGGCTGCGGTTCACTTGGAGGAGCCCTGCTCCTTACTCGGAGCACCGGTCGCTTCCTGGCTCTTGAGGGCAAGATAGTGCACTGTTCGGTCTCCTGGAGAAGCTTGTGGCGCTGGCCACCCTGATAGAAGCTTGGCTGTTCTCTTCCTCAGAGGAGCTCAGAACTTCACAGTCGCTGGGGATGGCTGTGGTACTTCTCTGGGGAACTCTGGTTTCTGAGTGTCGCTTCCTGGCTCCAGGGCAGATCCCTCAGCCTGCTGGCTCAGAGCCTTCATCCACTGGCAGGCTTGCTAGCTTCCATCCCTGACCTGTGGGCTTTCCCAGTGCAGATCCATGAGACAGGACTCTGTGAGATGTTGTCATGGGCTCTAAGCCTCCAGGTGGACTCTTGGGGCACATTCTCAGGGACTGCAGGTATTGAGCTAGACTCATGCAGGACATTATCATGGCATCCAGGCCCTCATCTGGATTCCTTGGTCTTTAGTGTGTGGACAGACTTCCTGTACTCTGTTTTATTTTTTGTAACTATTTATTTGGTGCAGGGTCTCGCTACACGTCTTGGACTAGTAGTGATCCTCCTGTCTCAGCCTCCCCAATGCTGGAATTATAGGGGTGCACCACCATGCCCAGTTAAAGAGGTGGCATAGTATGTGGTACGAGGGATCAAACCTACACCTTTGTGCTTTCCAGGCAGGTCCTTAGACTGCCAAGATATCTGCCCAGCCCCTGAACTCTCTTTGTATATGATTCTCTGGATGACTGTTTTATAATAATCTTATAAAATTTGTTCTGTATTATATTGTTCCCCTTGCAAAACTCCAAACTACAATAGCAGGTTCAAGCCCTATCTCATTAATTTAGCAAGTTAGTGAGACCCTATCTCAAATAAAATAATAAAATAGGGATGTGGATATAGCTCAGGGCAAAGGCCCCGGGTTCAATCTCAACGCAGGAAAAGAAAAGTTAACATGCTAAATAGGAAATGGCATTCCTAAAATCCAACCTCTAGACTATTTACTCCCTTCAATAAATTATTTCTGCAACCTCTATGACAGCCTCAGGCTTATATTCTAACCTCCCATTAGTATAGGAGACCGACCTGAACCATTGGTTGTGTGCAGCCTTCTAACCCATCTGCCCTTCATTTACCTTGCACCAAACAAAGCAGGTCCTGCATCAGAGCCTCTGGCAGAGTTAGCATGAGCTACTCAAGGCCCTCCATCAGCAGTTGCACCCCCCACCCCACCCCCAGCAGAGAACTGCTGGGTATTTCCCAGAATTCAGTTCTCTCTGGTGCAGCAGCCTTTGTGACAGTTATCTGGGTGAGGGCTTTCAGTTGGCTGATCTCAAGTCTTTTCTGTTGCTAGAGGCAATCACGAAGAAAAAGAGTTAAACTGTAAGAAAAGGTGGTTTAGTTAAAAATATGAGCATATTAGACCTTCTAACATCACTGCTGGAGATGGAGGCCACTTAAGACTTGATACCTACAACATCATCAAATGGCAACATTCAGCTTATCTTGGCTATGCTGCCAGCCCCACAATTCTCAACCTTGAACCTCTAATCAAGGTCAGTGAATGAGATGATAAGCTCCTGGAGGTCATGGGAAAGCTGCAGTGTGCACTGTGTTCCTGATGCACACTGTGGGTCTTCAGTAAATATTTGGGTTCTTTTTTGTTTGTTTGTTTGGGAATTGAGTTCACGACCTTGTGTTTGCCAGGAAGGTACAGGGCCGCTGAGCTATATCCCTGGCCCTAATAAGTGTTTGTTCCTGGAGAAAGACACTTACCTTGATCTTAGCTATCTGCCCCACAACAGAGCCCACTGCTCCCGCTGCTGCATTAACCAGCACGGTTTCTCCACCCTTCACACCACAGATGTCCAGCAGGCCAAAGTAAGCAGTTAGGCTGAGGGAAGAAAACAAGGGCTGACCACAGGCAGATCACTACAAGTTCCACCTGTGTAATGAGGCCCTGTAGATCTCATAGGCCCTTACTAAAATATAATAAATAAATAAATAATCTCTTTACAAAATAAAAAGGGCATGTGAAAGGATTTCTTTCCCCTATTACAATTTTATATACATCTTGAAGGCCTCAGCAGCCAATTGCCAGGTGCTCTGGGCAAAAAAATATATATATTAAAAATATAGGAAATGAGTATGATTAGCCACTTTGGTCCTCCTCCTTCTCTATTCCTAAGGAGGAATAAAGATGATGTGAACTAGCAAAGGAGTGGAGAGTTGGATGGAGAATGGCTACACCTAGTCATGCCATGGCAATTTTCATAGTTGAAAGAAAACAGGTTTCCCTTAAGCTTTGGGGATTCTGCAATGGGCAATTTATGCTGCACCACCACATAATCCAAGGGAGATGGTGAGCTGCATGGTGGTGAAGCCACAGAGTAAATCCAATGCTATGTTATGTCTGGGTGTGAAAGCCTTACAGAGAACAGCTTGAGTTTCCATGGCTCCAGAGAAGTGTGGAAGAATCTCTGAAACCTTGCCTCCTCGAGCAGCCTGCTGAAGTTAGGCTGTAGGAAAGAACTACATGGCCCATGAGGATGCCGCACACACAACTGTGGTAGGGCCTGAGTGAAGAAGACACAACCACATCGTGGTGGGCTCTACTTAGGAAAAGGACAAAGTTGATGACTCAGTGGGAAAAGTTACATTTTGTGCAAGACATAGAGATAGGCAGAAGATCAACACAGAGCAGGATCAGAAAGTTGCTGTATTCTACGAACATTGAAATTGTATTAACAGCTGAAGGCTTGCATCAACAGTAGGGTAAAGGTAAAGGAAATCCTGAATTGATAGAGAAACCACTGAAGCTTTCTTTTACTGGAAAATGAGGGCTTGACACAGATGTGAAGTTGAGTAGCAGAAAATTTTAAATTATATTTTTACATTGTCATTCAAAAATATTTTCATGTAAAATAGAAATTACTCATGTAGTGCAGTAGCTCTTTTGAATGCCTCCTGTCTGAGTGAAGTTCTAGAGCTTTTGACCAATGTGTCCTCAGGTCCCATGCATTCAAATCTCTGGTGACAACCATTCTGTCCTCTGCTTCTGAATTCACCTCTTGTAGATTTCTCAGTAAGAGACATCATGTTGTATTTCTCCTTCTGTGCCTGAGTTGCCTCAGTAAATGTCCTCCAGGTGTCAGAAATGTCAAGATTTCCTTCTTTTATAAGGCTGTATAATATTCCTCTGTGTGTGTGTGTGTGTGTGTGTGTGTGTGTGTGTGCACTTATGCACATATGTATCACCTTTTCTTTATCTATCATCTGCTGATGTATTTAGGCGCTCCCTGCTGTCTCCAGTCTTACCATTGTGTAAGCAGCCTCTGACCTACAATTCTCCACGTCTCGGTTTGTCAACAAGTTCTATGTAAATAGTTTTGGAAAACCAGAATGTCAGGCACCCAAAGAAATGCAATATACCCTTGAGACTCACCCTGGCATGCCAATCGTTCCCACGGCCAAAGACAGTGGTAGAGCATCTGGCCAACCTGCAGGCAATTTTTCCAGGCCTTTCCCATCAGAAATGGAGTGGCTTGTCCAACCTGAAAGAGCCACTACGACTGTTCCTGTGGGGAAGGCTGAGTTTTTACTTTCCACGACTCTGAAAGGTAAAGCACAGTGACACAGGTGACGCGTCTTCCTTTGATGGAAGCCGAGGTGCTGTGTACTTAACGTTCACCAAGGGCATGGAAGTTGACATTCCGTGGCTGATACCCTATCACCTCTCAGCATCTGAATTCTCAGCCATTGGCCTAGGAGCCAGCAGAGAGAACTCTTTCTACTGATCCGGCATCTGTCCCTCTGCTCACCTACTTCTCTTCCATTTAATCCAGAAGACGCCATCCACTGGCTCAAGTTGCCCAGGACCCCATCCTCTCTTCTTTAGAGGTCACCCTCTATCCCTCAGTCCTCCTCTCTCTTAATCTTTAAAGTTTCTTCTGTAATGTCCTATGTATGCATGTTCAACTCTGTCATTTTATAATCCCATCCTCTTCTTTCCTCTTATTTTACTGTCTGCATGAGCCACCACACCCAGTTTCGGTGGCTGGCATGGCATGTGGTACAGGGGATCAAACTTGAGGCCTTGCGCTTGCCAGGCAGCTGTTTAGACCACTGAGCTATCTTCCCAGCCCTCTTGATGATTTTTGATCCTTTTATGCCCCTCTCCTTTGCCTCTGTCCTTCCTATAATCCCCTTCTAGTTTCCTATCATCATTTATTTATTTATTTATTTATTTATATTTTAGTGGTAGTATTTTATAAAATTTTACTTTATTTTATTTTGAAGAGTAAAAACAAAAACAAATAGCAAAAACAAAGACAGAAACAGTAACGTATAATGATACACATGGTACATATTTCCAAAACAAGAGCAGAAAATTAACAGTGGTTGCTATAATACATATTTTTATCATTAAATCTTTTGCTCAGATTAACAGATACACATTTGCAAGGTTGGGCAAATAACTGAACTCTAACGCTTATCTTTCATAAACCTTGATAATTTTTTTTCTTGACCTTTTTACTTTATTATGTTTTTATTTATTTATTTTTTAAGTTTATTTTATTTTCTTAAACCTCATGTATTTGTTTCTGTTATGGCCGGCTCAGCCTTCCCTGGGGGGTGGGGTGGGGGGCGCAGCATGTGGTGCCTGGGATCGAGCTGCAGTCCCTGCGGTGAGCTTAAAGTTTCTGACACACGTGCTTTAGACTGCTGAGCCATCTTACCAGCCCTATTTTATTATGTTTTAATTTAATTTTAACACAGAATAGTAATAATTGATAAGACATTACAAATGGTATACATATAGAAGAACAGTATTTAACTGTGGTTTTTGTATTGAACATTGCTGTCTTCAATGTAGTTGCTCAGATTGCAGATATTAGCATAGTTAGTCAAAGTGAAAATTTTAAACATTAACTTGTATTTTCAAAAAACTGATACAAATTAGTAAAACAGTCAGCTCAGCTACTGTGTATACGTACTTGCATGATTTTCCCCCTTTCTTCCTATCTTTTCCCCTTTCCTTCATCTTCATTGCTTATTCTTTATATTTAATTTCTATTTTACTATGTATTTTAGGTTTTTAATATGAGAGAAAATATACAATCATGTCATCTTTTGTTGGGTAATTTGTCTGCCCAAATTAAAAATGTGTATCTCCTTTCACCTAGAAATTATACTTTTGGGATTTAATGAATTCTCATCCTAGTGGTGAAAGAATACACAGACACACACATACAGATACACACGTGCCCTGAGGAAACTTTTTTTAGTATAGAAAAAATGGAGACAGTTGTTATTAGTAGTGGCTTAGTTCAATGGTCATTTAGCTTTACTCAAGGTAGATGATATATTTCAATAGTATGCACAAGAGATTTCTATGACATTTTAAGTGAGCAAAAGCAATCTGCTGAAGGGCCTATAATCCTCCTTAAAAATACATTAATTAGCTGCACTAAACAATTTTTGAAATAATAATATATGAACGACAACTGACTTTAAG
>PVKN010016728.1:0-17736 GCA_004027915.1 Capromys pilorides | reverse complement strand
CCAGCGAGATGGTTCAGTGGTCTAAAGCGCCTGCTTAGGAGGGCTCAGGCAACTGCGGGGACTGCAGTTCGATCCCCGGCACCACATGCTGCGCCAGCGCCACCACCAGGGCAGGCTGAGCCAGCCACAAAATGAATAAATAAACAAACAAACAAACACAACAAGCAAACAAATAAATAAATAAAATTAAAAAAAAAAAATCAAAACAAAAAAATAGACTGGGATATATAGCTCATTGCAAAGGCCCTGGTCTCAATCTCCAATACTTAAAAAAAAAAAAAAAAAAAAAAAAGAAGGTATTCATTATAAAGAAATTCTGGGATTTGATGCTTAAACCTTATAAGACAGCACTGGGGATGTAACTTAGCGTACAGCACTTTGCTAGTGTGTGCAAGGCCCTGGATTCAATCACCAGCACTGCAAAAAGGATAAGTAAAAATAAATTAAACGTAAAGTGCTGGAGCTGTGTGGGCACTGAAAACCAGATCAAAGCAAGCTGGGCATGGCGGTGCACACTTGCAATCCCAGCACCCAGGAGCCTGAGGCAGGAAGATGGTAAGTTTCATACCAACCTCGACTACATAGACACTTTCCCAACAAATAAAACAAAAAAAAGTATGATTTATGGGAAGAAAAGCCATATTAGCAAGGGTTACATAAAGCTTGATTTAGATGATGAAAAGGGAAGAGTTCCAAGAGCCTAAATGAACAGTTAAGAATTTGGAGCCCTACAAAGTCATGTCTGAAAATGTGTCCATAAGACCCAGCATCCTGCACCTCAGCACTTCTACTTTATCTCACCAACTGCTTCACACTCTGGGCTGCAGAGCGAGTGGCATAGTAATGAGCAATCAGCAGCATTGTCTCGAACTCTTCATGGGCCTGAGAGTTGGCCTCACTGGACTTCACTAGGTTTTCACACTAGAGAAGGATAAGAACACAGCCTGGCTTAGGATCAGAGTAGGCCAGGGCCGTGAATAGACAGAGGCAGAAAAGTGTGTCTGAGGCCAAGGAGGAGACCAGGGAAGGGACAGGCAGAGAAGCCCTTTACTGGCAAGCCAGCCTCCTCACCAGATTGAAGAGCACATCCCTAAGATCCGCCCAGCTATGGTAGGCCTCGGCACAGTTTGTCCCCGGAGAGCTGACCATGTCAGTGAAGATCCGCTTGTAGATGTTGAAGTTCTAGGGGTGGAGAGGAGTATGGGTAAGGCTCTGGCTGAAAGGCTCAAGTAGAAGTGAGAGTCAGCGAATGTAGGCTCAGCTGGAGGAGAAACAGGCTGTGTGTGCACGTGTGCATGCGCACCAGGGAATAGTGACAGTGAAAGTGATTATGTTTAGACAAAAGTACAAAAATAACTATTCTGGGCCAGTGAGATGGTTCAGTGGTCTAAAGCGCCTGCTTAGGAGGGCTCAGGCAACTGCGGGGACTGCAGTTCGATCCCCGGCACCACATGCTGCGCCAGCGCCACCACCAGGGCAGGCTGAGCCAGCCACAAAATGAATACATAAAGAAACAAACAAACACAACAAGCAAACAAATAAATAAATAAATAAAATTAAAAAAAAAAAAAAACTATTCTAACTGGATGGTACTCTGTGAGTGGGAGCAAATGTACGAATGTGAATGCATCACAACATTAATGACTGATAGTCAGAGAGCTATGGTTTTCTGATAAGAGAGCCGTTTATTCTCTAGAGAAATCTGTGAAGGCCCTTGAGGGCTGAGCAGGATTCTTCTCTGGAAGACAGGTCCCTAAGTATTAGCATAGGCATTTCTTCAAGTAGTAAGCCCTCTGGAGGCTTCTGGGTGGGGACTCTAGACCTGACACAGTTCCTCAGCAATGGGAGGTTCTAGAGGAAGAAAGAAGAGTTTCCTAGTGGCACCATCTATACCAAGAAGACTGGTACCTGTGGGTTAGCAGGAGCTCCATACTGCACATAGAGGGCCAATGCCTGGGTATAGCCATCCTCTCGGATCAAATGAGTAGCATATAAAGCCACGTACTTGTGCAAAATCTTGTAGTTCTGTGGGTGAGGAGGCAAAGCATGAGACATGTAGGGATCCGAAAGACCAGGCCATGGGGGGAGGGTTCTGATTTGAGGACATGAATTCATTAGGAGGCAATGGGCATGGGAGACCCCAATTTCAGAGGATGGGAGACTGAGCCCTCTGATGCCCACTAGGGATCTCTGGGGACTGGGACTGGATTGAATCAGCTTTGGAGCAAGTGGGGGAATCAAGGGAAAGTACGCAGAGTACATGAGAATCAGAGAGAACAGTACCTGCTTAGTAGCTGTTTCAATGCACTTGTCCCACTGGCCCTGCTCCGCATACAGGTCCAAAGCAGCTACCACATCCACACCCACCAGCTATGGATTGATAGAAAAGGTAGCTCAAGAGGAAACAGATGACTTGAGGAAAGAAAGGGAGAGAATGCAGTACCACTCTGCATTTTGCTTTTACTCCATTTTGTGGTTTTGTGGTGCTAAGGATTCCCACACACTAAGCAAGTGTGCCACTGAGCCACACCCCAACCCTCTCCCTCTGTTGTTTCCCAATAGCTCTGCAAGTCTCACCGAGTCCACTTTGCCCTGGTTCTTGAGGAACTCCTTATAATGCTGGTCCACATAGTCTTCATACCTGAAAAGATGTACAGAGATCTCTAGCCTCATGGCTCAGGGATGCCATACCTTCCCCATAAGAACTTCCAGTCTTTACAGGAAAATAGACTGTCCTGGTGAGAGCAGTCCTAACTTTACCGTGGATCTAACTCCTTAGCCACACGCTTGGCCTTGTTCCACTCTTCACCCTCAATAAAAGCATCGATTGCCTCCTTGACAAGGTCCAGGTTCAAGTAGAGCTCCGCAGCCTGCACAGTGGGACACCAAAGTGGAGACTATCTTTTCCTCCACTCCCTAGTCTCCCTGTAGTAAGATCTCTGCTCTGCCTTCCCACAACGTTGCCACCTCATATACTTCTTGGGTGTGATGTCACCATCCTACCCATCTCAGGGCAATCTTTTCAGTCCCAACACTACTTACTGCACTGTGCTTTCCAATTCCAATCAGCTGGGGTCCCACGGCCCGAACTACTTCTAGACTGCGCTGGGGAGGCAGAAACTTGATGGAGAGTTCAGCTGCCTGGGTGGTGAACAGAAGATGGAAAGCAACAGGGAAGACAAAGCTAGAGTTTCTTACCTGGCCCACTGAATACGTTCTCTCTGGTGCTCTCCCTCACTTTCCTGGGCAAAGGCTGGTTCGTGGTCTATTGGATCCTTTAGCTGACCAGCAATAGACCTACTTGTTCTCAGCCTGCTGTAACTCAGACATTTTGCTGTCTGAGGCCACTGCCTTTGATCATGCCACCTGTAACAAACTGGTTTCTCAAGTTCTTTTTCACAAATAGAATCTTGGTAGCACAGTATAGAGAAAGAATTTCATACTAGGCTTTTATGAGTTTCAGTTTTTTTTATGCATACATACTAAATTTTGACGATAATACAAGAGGAGACAAAGACAAAGGATATAGCCCAGGAGCACAGAGCCTGCCTTGCAAGCCCAAGGTCATGAGTTTTGTTCCCAATACCAAAACAAGTAAACAAATAACAACAACAACAAAAACAATGGCAAATCTCAGCTTAATTAGTATATTAAAATGATAATATTTTAGATGTAATGGGCTAAATAAAATATATTAGTTCCTTGCATCTGTTTCTTTGTACTTAACTAGAAAATTTAAATTATACATGTGGCATACACTGGTGGCCTGCACTGTTTCTAGTGGATAGTGCTGGTCTAGGTGATTTTGATAGTTCCTTTCAACTCTCAAAACTGTCACTATGCAAAGCCACAGTCTATAAAATCACTGTTTCCGCTGTGATGCTGACATCGTCGCTGGATTTCTTTCCATGATCCAGTTTAGCTGCAGTCCATGCTAGTTCTCTTGCTCCTACACCTGTTCGCACTCCCTTTCTTGGCTCGCCAAATGCTTCAAAGCTTAAGGTGCACTCCTCCCAATCCTCTCACTAATCTGAAGAAGATATAGTCACGCATGGACACCAGTAAACAGTGTTCAAAAATAAAACACTTTAGATGTTTAATTCATATTTATTGATTAAAATCTGTTAGAATCTCATGACAAATCAGCCCTTTCTACTTTCTTTGTCCCAACTCCTAGGGGCTTGTCAGTGATGAGCTCAGAGCTCTCACGCTCAACTTGCAGGGCTGTTATCACACTGACACTAGTTTAGAGGACTAGTCAGTCTCACCTCAGGATACTCAATACCATACTTCACTATCTGAGGTGCAGCATTTAAACTACACATATACTGCAACTGCAAAGGCATTAAAGTGTGAATATGTGTATGTGATAGTCAACTTGACCAGGATTCACGGTATTTAAATACTTGATCGCACATTCTTTTGGGTATTTCTGTGAGAGTATTTTTGGACAAGACTAATATTTAAATTATAAAGCAGTCTGACTTCCCTAATGTGAATGGACTTCATCCAATCAATTGAAGGCCCAAATAGAACAAAAAGGCTGGCCCTTCCAGAACAAATAATTCTTCCTTTCTGAATGCTTTTGAACTAGGACATTATTTTCCTGTCACAGACTCTTCCTGGGTCTAAACCTTCCTGGTCTTCAAACAAGAACTACCCATCATCGCATTTGGGTCTGCAGATGGTGAGATATGCTCACTTCCCTAACTGTATGAGCCAATTTCTTACCTCACACCTGCCTACACACACACTATATACACAGTGCCCACTGGTTCAGTTTTTCTGGCTAAGATAATTTGTTTTAGAATTAGTGAAACACACTGGCCTGGCTTAACCTACTGAAGGTTTCTTTTCAGGAGGGTGGAGGAAGAGCAGCCCAATGCTTTTGTTATCTCCTCCATCAGGCCATGCTTATGCAGTTGTTCTTTAAGCTCATCTGGGTCCTTCCAGCCTTCTTGACCCCTCTGGCCCATATCAACTTCACCCTTCTTTGAACTAAATTTATACTTTATTCTTTACTCAGACATAATATTAATCAATCATGCCACAAGTTAGTCTAACTTTCCCCACATTCTGGCTGTCAGGGCTCTTCTTTTATATCCCCTGCTTTACTATATGCTCCTTTTTATAGACTTCATAGATTCTGCCTCTGGCATACAGCAGGCTCTCAATAGATACCTATTACCTGACTAAAAATAAAAACAGAGGATAAAGATGAATGTATGAGGAGGCAAGCTCCGCCTGCAGAAGGAGGGCCCGGAAGCGTAGTGCCCTCACCTTCATCCAGCACTTCTCTACCAGGTTGCTGCTTCCGGAGTCCTGCACTTTGAGGTAGCAGTCAACTGCACGGCCATACTCTCCTGCCTGCTCCCACTGCCGAGCTTGTTCCACCAGTCCCTCCACACCCCTGTGGAGATGAGTATATTCACAACTAGAACACGGAGAGGCAGCGTGGTCCACCTGTGCCCCCTGTGTGGCACACTACCAGGCCTGCCAATGCTACAAGGATCCCTGGCTTCATACCTGCCTCCTTTCTTGGTAGCTTCCCGTTCATATTCTTCCTGTAGGGCTTCCAGCTGACCAGGCATGTAGTCCTTGCAGATCCGCAGAGCATCGCTCCATAGTCCAGCCTCCTGCTCAGATTTCCAGGTGTCAGGAGGGCAGGGAGGCATAGAAGCTTCCCATCATCACAGAGGTTCCGCTGACCCACTGACTCCTGGATCCCTGGGACTCTACTCCTTCCTCTTGCTTGTCCTCTCCCTTTCCCAAGCTACCTCAGCACCCGGGCTAAGCATGGTGCTCTGGGGCTTCTCATGCCCTCTTACCTTCCCCTCGTGGGCTCAAGTTCGGTGCCCACCTTATAATAATTGAGGGCCATTCCTGGTCTCTGGGCTCGAAGTAGCAGCCCTTCTGCTTTCTGAAAGTCCTTCTCTTCCAGAGCTCCACGGGCCTGTCCTATAAGCACCTCTGCGACACTATCAGGGTCATGGGCTTCAGCTACACGCTGAGCTGCCTCCCAATCCTGGTTGTGGACAAACCTGCTCCAGAGGGGGACATATAGGAAACACTGCGTATAGGACTGAGGTTCAACCATGGAGACAGACAGACATGGGATGGGGTAAGGGAGTCAGATTTATTGATACTAGGTTTGAATAAAGTTGAAGATGACCAGGAAAGATCCCAGGGTTGTGACTCTGAGAGACAGGACAGGGAACTAATGGGGAACTCACATGAGGACTGCCTCTTTGGGTTTACCAGCTCTAATAAACTCAGCTTCAGCCTCTTCAAATTTACCCTGTATGGAGAGAAAAGAAGCCACACAAGACGACAGCGAGTCTGGCATCACAAGCAGAGAAAAATGTAGCTTTGCCACTAGGCAGCAGTGGGCAAGTGATGGAACAGAAGGTCAAAGTCATGTCCATACCTCATCCTCCAGGTACATAGCGTATCTGAGATGAATCTCAGGAGTTTTGTGCTTGAGGGCGAGGCGCGCGAGCTCAAAAGCAAATTCAAAGGAGCTGAAATGGGAGTTTTACCTATTTAATACTTGCAGAATGCAAAAGAAAACACAGAAAAAAAGAGGGGAGGAAAAATGACAGAAAGATAGCAAAAGTGACAGAGAAGCACAGGGAGATGTAAAGGAAGACAGGCAGGCAGGCTTCTGATCGTTGCAGCCTTGTCGCTGAAGAGACAGCTAGACAAAATCATGCTTTCCCTGAGTGCAGCAGGAGGGCTCTTGTGCTGCCTCACGTCCTCCTGAGCCCCAGACACATTAGCAGGAAGCTAGGTCTCCAAAGACGAGCAAGACTACTCTAGAGACTGGAGTCTGCCCCTAGCCTTTTGTAACATTTCCAAGAACTCATTCTGAATTTAACAAAATCACACTTCCACTACCTAGAAGTAACTTAGCTTCGTGCAATTCTAGCTTTACAAGTTGTTCTCTCTCTGCCCTCTTCTGAGAACCAAAGAAGTACCACAGTCTGAGCCTTTAACAAATGGGAGCAGAGTTACTAACTTATTCCTGCTGCTCCAGCATGTCCTTCCAAGGATCTCTCTTACCCCATTTCTTCATTCTTGCTTCATGTTTTGCAAATAATTTTCATGCAGGGGCTCATGGAGGTGTCAGGTCTCACCAGTTTTCAGCAGCGTGGTCAATAGCAGTTTCTAGGAGTCCCAGCTTGTTAAGTAGTCTCACTGCAGCCTCTCCTCCCAGGCTCTTCGCCCACAGGAAGGCCATGTGCTTATGGGCATTAGCTCCTCCGTGAGTCTTGGCCACCTGGAAAGGAAAACCACTGGACAATCCTCCACTACAGAGTTGCTCCCTCCTATTTCCACCCTCATGGTCCCAGGTCTGAAGACGATCAGGTTCCTGTTCTAAATGAACAGGGAGGGGGCCAACTTTCAGGGTCTTTTAACTAATTTTGACATACATATATGGACCACGAATAGGCTTCAAAAAGTGCAAACTCTTAAAATCACAAATTAAAGTTCGTACATATGGATGTAAATATATTCAGACGAAATAGACTGGCTTTAGTTACATTTCAAAGATGGTCTAACAAGTTTAGAATTAATCATATGAAAGTGGGAAAGAATGACAGCTATACTCCCAGAGTGGCCTTGGACTCCTTACCCGGTAGGCCTCTTCCCAAAGCCCATTGGACCGGTACATGTTTACTGTTGCCTTCCACTCCTGGGCCTCGAGGTAGTGATACTCTGCCTCCTGCAGTCGGCCTTCAGCCTCCAGCTCCTGTAGGAGGGGTTAGGGTGGAGATGGGGAGAGGAAGCCTGGTAGGAAAAGAGCTGGGCATGGCTAGGAGGGGGCTCACCTTGCCCAGGTGGAGGTGTGTGTCACTAAGCAGATCTGGGTGGTGTTTTCCTACCAGGCGGATCATGTCTTCATACAATTTGTGCTTTTTGAACATGGTGATGGCAAGATCAGGCTCTTCCACTGTTACGTACAGCCTGAGGATGGGAGATACACCTGGGGCCTTCTACAGCTAGAGCCCTGCCACCACAGCTTCTGGGCAGAGGGTATGCATCTTCAGACTGCATGTTGTCACCCAGCTCTGATGCTCCAGGCCACTGCTCACCTTTCAGCCTCGCGGTACTTTCCCTGCTTCTCCATTTCCTGGGCCTGAGTGATGTACAGCACTGACACATCCTCTGGTCGCATGCATTTCATCGCCAGCTGTACAAAACAAGGGAAGTACCAATTCCCAAGGGAAACAGGGTATCAAGAGAACCTTTCTGTCCAGGAATTGCAACTCACCTAGAAATCATGGGGTGCTGGTCAGATACTAGTCAGATCAGGGAATTACAAGTCTAAGGAGCAGAGACAGACTACATTCTGCTAAGGCAGTCAGGTGTCTGAGGCCTTGTGCCCTGGGCACGCCCCCCCCCTCCCCCCATTGCCATGTTCCTACTGCATTCACTGAGCTCAGGAGTATAGTGGTGAGAACAAAGTCATCAAGTACCAGAAGCTTGCAATAGTTCAGATTACTCAGCCCCCGACCCCATCCGCCCTTTTCAGACTTAAAAGGCTCAGAGACAGGTGCCTTTCCTTATCTCATCTTTCCCTGTGGTGAAGCTCAGTTATCCAAACTACAGTTTGGTACTTTCTCAGCTTTTGGGGAAGTTAGTGAAGGAGGGATGTCAGAGACCAAGGAGTAAGGCAGAGTTCTCCCCGCAAGGACTCCATCCATTTGCTACCTTGTGGGCCTTCTCCCAGTGGCCAGCCTGGGTGTACATGTCTATAGCATCTTTGGTCCGGTCTCCCTTAATGTACAGCTCCTCAGCAATCTGGAGAAGATGAGAGGGAGACACTAAGGGTCAGAGCAAAAGAATTAAAGCAGCTTGCATGAAGAAGGAACAAACCCCAGCTCGGACGGTGGAAAACCTGAGAAGCAACTTTAAATAACAGAGATTGGTATTGGGGAATAGTATCTGTAACTATTTAAAAAATAATAAAATGAAAAATGAAAGAAAGGAGAAGAAAATATCCGGGGCTGGGGAGATAGCTCAGTGGCATAAATGCCTGCCTGGCAAGTACAAGGTCCTGAGTTCAATCCTGACTACCAAAAAAATAAAAAATAAAAGCAGCATTAAAGCAGCATGAGAACAATATAATGGAATTTTCAAGGCCTTCACATTTCTGCAGCATAAAGCAGTTCTGCACTGTAGTTATTATTATTATTATTATTATTATTACTATTATTATTATTTGTATTGTAGTTATAATAGAGTTGTTCATAAAGAATCACTGGGGCAGGACCAGCAAGATAGCTCAGCAGACTAAGCACCTGCTTAGGCAAGTATAGGGACTGGGGTTCAATCCCCTGCACCACATGCCACACCAGGCCCACCCCCAGGAGTGCTGGGCTGGCTATCGAAACCCGGCGTGGTGGTGCATGTATGTAATTACAGCACTGGGGAGGCTGAAAACAGGAGGATCAGTATGAGTGGAAGCTAGGTAGTGAGACCCTGTAACAAATACACTAAAAAAAAAAAGAATCATTGGGGCTGGTGCAGGAAGATGGCTAGAGATTTATTTATCTAGGGTAAGAAGTGTTTGTGTCATCATGTTGAAATTAACCAAGAAAATAAATGCTTTCTTCTTCTTAATAATGGTAATGCTATCTGGGCCAGGGGAAGACAGATTTGGTTAGCTAGCCTCATTTCCTGTTGTGGTGCTCTGCTCAAACCCTGTACTGCATTTTGTGCCTCATGTTGCACAAAAGGTTTCTTCCTCACCTCATACTCCTGCAGGGATGCATAGTGCTGGGCCACTCGAGGATAGTATTTAGACGCAATGTTCCGATCCTGTAGATCTAATATATAAATTGCTTTCTTCCACTGGCGGGCACCCAGGGCAGCCTCAATTGCCTTAATGGAGCACCTGGAAGTGTTGGGAAAGATATAAATATGCATAAAGAAAGAAAAAGATCAGTGGAAGAAACTCCTGATTCACATTCAACTTTAATTTTAGTTTTAATTTTTTGCTGTGCTGGAGATCAAACCCAGGGCTTCATCTGTTCTAGGCAAACACTCTAGCATGGAGCTACAGTCCTGGGCCCCTACCTAACTTGGAGATCTTTTCTTTTAGACTGTGGTATCTTTCCTTTCCCACCACCTCTCTCTTCTCTCCCAAATCTCCAGTTATTCCCGTGCCGCCATACCTGGCTTCAATGTAATGATTAATGGCGGCATCAAGCTGCTTCTGCTGCACCAAGTGGTCCCCCCATGCCTCCTCTAGTCTCACCACTTCTGTGGGGAAGGCCGATCGAGCCAGCTCTACAGCTGCCAGGGAAAGAGAAGATACTTGGCTCAGAATTCCACGCATGGGACTCAGGACAATAGAGCTGGGAAATGAAGCATGGAGACTAGGTAAAAAGTGGAGGAATGGCAGAGAACTAAAGCCAGTCAACTGGAATAGATGCCCCAAAAGAGATGCCACCAACTGGGTGCACAAAAGTGTGCAACAGTAAAGGACAGCTTGTGGGTGTCTAGTACCTTTCATGAACGCGTTGCCTTTACAATAGCACTCAAGGGCCCGCTGTGGATTTCTAATCTTCTCAAAGAGGTCACCTGCCTGTTAACACGTATATACAATGAAACCTCTACAACACAAGGAATGAAGAATCAGCTCCAAAAAGTAGGAATGACAACGGTCAGGGAGACCTATGCACCCAGGATTCCACTAAATGGGAGAGGGGAACAGAACCCTGGAGGTAGGGTTGAGAACAGCAAGTCAGTCATACCCTTTCATGGAGTTCCCCCTTGATGAGAGCTGTGGTGATCCGCTCTACCAGCTCTGTGTTGGCCAGCAGCTCCTCTCGGGTCAGCACCAGCCGAGCCGCTTTGGCAGGGAGCCCAGCTTTCAGGTACAAGCTGATGGCTGCCAACCCATCTCCTTGGCTCTCCTGAAGTTCACCTGCTCGCTCCTCTTGCTGTGTATCCATCAGCCACTGGTAGTAATCCCGGCGTAGCTTCTCCAGGGCTGGGTGACCCTGGCCAGGCACAGAGGAGACCATGCATCGCATCTACACTTCTTGTCCTGCTTTCCATGTCCTGCTTTCTCTGGTCCCTCCAGAGCAGGTCACAAAACCTTAACTCCTTATCCTTTCAGATTGCAACCCCAGCCCTATCCTAGTTCCAATAGTTTTCTTTTCTCTCTCTCTCTCTCTCCCTCTCTCTCTCTCTCTCTCTCTCTCTCTCTCTCTCTCTCTTATTTCTGGTACTAGGGATTGAACTCAGGACCTTGTGCTTGCCAGGCAGGTGCTTATTCTATTGAGCTATCTCCCAGCCCCCCACAATAGCTTTCTGACAAAAGCAGTTTTCTGAAATTGGTGGAATAAGACTCTGGACACTGTGAAGAAGATGGACCCTGTACCTTGGCCTCAGCCACAGCGATACATTCATCCCAGCGGTGTAGTTCTTGGTACATGTTCATAGCCTCCTCAACAGCATTCTAGGGAAATCAGATAGAAGAAAGGTACAAGGATCAAAAATCACCATGTTCTGTTCCCCATGGCTTCAAGGCCAAGCTATGGGGACTAAGCACCTCACCCCTTACCCTTTAACTACTTCACAGATCTCCCAGTGTCTGTTTCTGCCTCTATCTCTTTGGTGGTGCAGGGGATCAAACCCAGTGACTCATTATGCTAGGCACATGACCTACCACGGAGCTACAAAATTCCAGCCCCACAGGTAGATTTACATGAAAAATAAAAGGCTTGGGGCACAGATCCTTCCAAGGCCAATTTTCCTTAGAGAGCTCTTCAAGCTGAATAAATTTTGGGAAACACAAAATCTGGATGGATTCTGTGTACAAGAATTATAAAAACAAGGGCCTGGAATGGTGGTGCACATTTGTAACCCTACTCAGGAGGCTGAGGCAAGAGAATTGCTGTGAGTTCAAGGCCCGCCTGGGCTATCGTGAGTTTAAGGCCAGTCTGAACTACAGACTGGACCCTATCCCCAAAACAAAACATAATAAAACACTGAAAGAAGTTATTAAAGGACAAAAGAGGAATTTTACCTAGATAAAGACTAATATAAGAGGAGGAAGTTAAGGAAGGAACAAATAAACTCTTTAAAACTTTCCAGAAGCTCTCCCCCAAACTTTGGGGCTTCCCTTTTCTCCCTCAGATCCTCTACTTTGTCCTGGCCCTCTTTTGCTTCTTACTTGTTCCAAGAAGATCATTTCAGCCAGTTTGTAATTCTTTTCCAGCATAGCTAGACGTGCTCGGATCTGATAGAAGTATATTCCTTCTCCACCCTGCAGGAAAAAATGAGACTTTGGTCTGTGTGGCTGAGATTGGAAACACTTCATACCTTTAAGGGGGTTAGGGGCTTGACATTTCACAAGCAACTCCAAAATGGTCCAACTTGAGGGTAGAAGAGGGCTGGGCAGGGTAGAAGAAACTAGTGATGTCTGGAAAGCTAGAAATCAGGGAGTTGAATACTGAATACTAAGAGAAAAAGAATTAAGATGTATTGTACACATGTACAAACTCCCCAATGATGAATGTAAATGCTGTGCACTGCATACATGTGCTCATATAGATTATTTATTTATTTATTTATTTACTTACTTACTTATTTATTTATTTTTGGTCTTTTTTTTTTGAGACATGGTCTCGCTATAAAGTTCAGGCTGGCCTTGAGCTCACTTTTGTAGCCCAGGCTGGTCTCTAACTCACACTGATCCTCTTGCCTCAGCCCCCCAAGGGCTGGGATTACAGGTGTGAGCCACCATGCCCAGCTGATATTTTTATTCTTTAAAAATCTCAGCACTTGGGAGCCTGAAGAAGGATCGCTGTGAGTTTGAGGCCAGCCTGGGCTACACAGCGAGTTCAAGGCCAGCCTGAACTGTATAGTGAGACCCTGACTCACAAAACAAAACAAACCACTAAGAAAAATCTCAACTTGGAGGACTGAATGAATCAAGATGATACTTGCATATTTCCAGGACACACGATCTAAAATCTCATTGGTCTCATGCAGGAATCGAGCTTTCGCCACATGGCCCAAAGCAGAAAAACACCTATAAAGTGGAGGCAATGATATCAAAAGTAACAATACTGTAGGCACATCATTAAGTCACTGATTCAGCAAACACATGTTGTGTATCTGTTAGATGCAAGCATTGTTCTCATCACTGGAGGCCCAACAGAAAATAAAGCAGATGCAGATGCAGGTCTTGCTCTAAGGGATCTTCTACCCCAGTGGAGACAAATTGATGGCAAACAAATTAATAAGTAACTTGGGAGACCCACAAATAAAATACATGAAGTGATTCTGTCCTCAGTATGTGAGGGATATATTTAAGGTGGAGTTAGAGACAACATCAGTGAGGATCCAGTGTTTGAGCTGAGGCCTGACTTCAACAAAGAGCCAGTGGTGAGGAGGTACAGAAGTCATTCCTGGAGAGGCTCAGGTCAAGGCCTGCAGCCAGAATAAGCCTGGTGAGCTCAAAGAGCCAGGAGGAGACTCATGTGGCATGTGGGAAACTGGTATAGAAAGGAGGCAGATGAAACAGGCCACACCAAGGAGTCTGCATTTTTTACTAAGTGTAACAGTAAGCAGGGCTGGGGAGATAGCTCCGTGGCACAAGAGCCTGCCTGGCAAGTGCAAGGTTATGAGTTTGAACCCCGGTCCATAAACAAAACAAAATAAAACAAAACAGTAAGCTACTAGGTATGAGCATAAACATAATACAATCTAGGTTTCTAAAAAATGTCCTCATCTGCTATGGAATGGACTATAGAAGTATAGGACTGCTAACAAGGCTGGGGACATAGCTCAGTGGTAGAGCACTTGCCTAGCATGTGCAAGGCTGTGGGTTACATGCCCAAGAACGTAAAAACACACAAACAAGACTGGTAACATTGAGACTAATTAAGAAGCTTCACAACAGTGCAGATAGGAAATGGCAGGGTTGGAAGGTATGAGATACGGAATATGTTTAGAAGACTGTGTCCCAGGGACTTGCTAGCAGTCTATGTGAGGAATATGGGAAAAGAGCTCAAGGACAGCTCCTAGTTGAACAGTAGCAACTCATACTTAGCACTTAAAAATCTGCTCTTTGCCCACATTCTCCAACTTGGTCTTTACTACCATTACCATCCACTGCCATTCTTCTTTATCATCCTGTGAGGTAAATACCATTATCATCAGCCTTACATGTAGAAAAAGTTGACACCCAGGTTTGGAAAGGGCTCTAACCTCTCTGAAGTTATCCAACTTTATGAGGGGAACTACGATTTGAACTCAAGAAGTCTGTAATCCTAGCCAGGGAGGTAGCTCAGTGGTCTAAGCACCTGCCTGGCAAGGTTCTATTCCCAGCACCATAGGCCATGCCAGCCCCAGAATCCTGAGCACACCGTGTGGATCGCTGAAACTGGGCTTGGAGGTGCACGCCTGTAATCTCAGCATTGGGGAAGCAGAAAAGAAGGATCACTATGAGTCTGAGCTGCATAGCGAGACCCTGTACTAAATAAATAAGTGAAGATTTTTAAAACATTAAAAAAAGGAGTCTGGAATACTAACTTTGTTCTATGAACTCCACTCTACTCTCGCACCAATGAAAAGAGAGCCGTTGGCTTTTTTTTTTTTTTTTTTGGTCTTTTTGAGACAGGGTCTCACTATGCAGTTGAGGCTACCCTTAAGCTCACTTTTAGACCAGGTTGGTCTCAAACTCACAAGGATCCTTATGCCTCTGCCTCCCAAATGCTGTGATTACAGGTGTGAGCCACCATACCTGGCTAGGTTAAAAACTCTTAAGGGGTACTTAGCAGCAAGAAGGGAAAACAAAAATAATAAAAAGATCCATCACCTGGGATGGGAGGCCTTTGAGGCAAAGACCCCACAAGGGGCTCTCCTACTTGTTGTGGAAGGGAAGCAGTGGCAAAACACTGGGCAGGAGCAGCCTACATGCGAAACAGGCATGGGGCCAGCCCTGCTGCAGCCAGGGCAGCTCAGCTCTGCACATCCGCCTCACCTCTCGGCAAGGTGGAGCTGCTTTGACTCCAGTGCCAGTTTACTCAACGTTTTCCACATTGCCTCTGTTTCAGGGGTCATCTCTAGGGTCTCCAAGAAGGCTGCTGCTCTGGAAAGGAAAGAAAGCACAGTGTGCAATGAGGACAGGATCCAGAAGCCACAGAAGAACCTGTACTGGGGTAGGGCATGGGAGGGGCTGGTCAATGATTTGCCCACTTCGCTAGTCTCCTCCCTAGAGCACTTGTCTCTGATTAGATAGGGTCAGTTTTATAGCCATTCCAACTGCCCCTCCCAGCCCCAGCCTCTCCTACCACCACACTGGTTAGCAGCAGCCTCTCACCGGGTATAGTTGCCGTCATCAATGGCTGTTCCAAACTCAATCAGGCCCTCATCCAGTGTGTAGGCAACGGTGGTCACACCTTCTGTCACCATCACCTCGGTCTTTCCCCCGCCCCGCTCCAGACCTGTGACGTCACCCTGTAATAGTTCATTACCCGCCCCACCCCAAGTCCAGGTTAGTGTTTGCCCTGAGTTAGCCACAAAATACATTCCACCTCACCCTCCTGCAGCGCTCAAACTGAAGGAAGTAGAGTGGCCCATGTTGTCCTGACATTTTCATTTTTCTCAAGCAGATAAATGCATCTTATCTACGGCAATATTCTTAGGTTAAAGTACACTCGTGATGGCATAGGTGCCTGAAGTATGTTGATAAATTGTGGCATCTACTTCTTTCAGCAGTACCGCAAACTGGGTATTTTTAAAAGTGTTCTGCTAGAAACAATGTAAACCTGAGCTGAACTTACTTGAAGAGTCACTACAGAAGGACAACCTGCTTGGGCCCCACTTCTGTTCCTCTCTCAGACAGAAGCTTTCTTTCCCCTAGTAAACCTACTCTCATTAAAAAAAAAAAAAGAGTCACTACAAGTGTTCCCTACCCATCCCTCTCAGAAAAAACATACAGAAAGAAAAAAGGTCAACAAGTTAAATCTGAGCCTGAAACATGGCAATGAGCAAGTGGGAAGGTACAGTTGCTGGGAAAGCAACACAGTACAGGAGAAACCTTGAGGCCCTCCACAGGACAGAGAGGCTGGGTCTGAGAATCTGTAATCAAACCTGAGATCCATTTTTTAGACAAGAGACTAAAAGCAAGTGGTACAGAACATTAACATACCTGATTTCTGCACAAGCAAACACAAAAATCATTTGTGGTAGAAAAGATGGTCTGCCTTACATTTTCAAGATTCCAAAATATTACATTCAAAATAACATGAGCTTACAATAACAACAAAACTAACATTTAAGGAAAGAGTAGATGGTAACTATAAAAAGTTTCAGACCTTCAAGAACTTGAGAATTAAGAATAATTTATGGATGATGCACTGGAATTTAAAAAAAATCATTATGAAATATAAAATAATTATGTATGAAATATTTTTAAGTTTATATTTATTTATTTAGGCTGGTTCAGCCCACCCTGAGGGTGGGTTCTGCATTGCATGTGGTGCCGGGGATTGAACTGCAGTCCCTGTATGGTTGCCTAAGCTTGCCTGAGCGAGCGTTTTAGCCCACTGAACTATCCTGCCGGCCCAATGTATGAAATATTTAAAGACCTAAAAGATGAAATGGAAGGGCTAGGAGTGTAGCTCACTGATAGAGTGTATGCCTAGCGTCTGTAGTGGCCTGGGTTTGATCCCTAGCACTGTTCCCTGCAAAATATGTATCTATAAATACACACAGACAGCTGGGCACAGTGGCATCTGCGTAGTCTAGCTACTTGAAAGGGAAAAGTGGGAGGATGATTGGAGCCCAGGAGTTTGAAGACAGCCTGGACAACACGGATAAAATCTAAGGGACAGAGACAGACATCAAGAGACAGATGGCAGAGACAGACAGATTTGTGTCTATCGTCATTGTGATAAAACTTCAAAACGTCTTAGAGCTGAGTGTGTTGTTCCAGAACTCTAGAAGCTGCAGAAGAATCTCTACAAGTTCAAGGCCAGCTTGGGCCATATATTAAGACCGTCTCAAAAAACAAGCAAACAAGCAAACAAAGAAACAAATAAAATAAAAAATTTTAAAAACCTAAGAAAATTATATTTCTTTTAAGTAACCAAAGAAAAAAGAAAGCTCAAAGGCTGCCACTAAATTTCTCAGGAAAACAGTGGAAGTCAATTACTGGGATAACATATACAAAAGGTTGAATAAATTTAGTGTCAATTTAGAATTGCGTACTTCCAAGTATTTTTTAGAACAAAATCTAAATAAAAATATTTTCAGATAGTTAAAAACAGAGCTGGGGAAATAGCTCAGTAGAATAAATGCCTGCCTGACAAGCGCAGGGTCCTGAGTTCAATCCTCAGTACCACAAAAAAAAAAAAAAAATGAGCAAACAAACAAACAAACAAAAAACCCTCAGAGCTTATTACCATTTGCCACTAAAGAGACCTTTTTTCCCTGTGTGGCAGTAAGGATTGAACCCAAAGCTTCTTCCCGGCTAAGCAACTGCTATACCACTAACCTACATTTCCCAGCCCTTTACTGTTTTTGAGACACAATCTTGCTAAGTTGCCCAGGCTGGCCTCAAACTTATGATCCTGCTGTGTCAGTGCTCAAGTAGCCGAGACTATAACTATGTGCCACTGGGCCCAGCTAGAAAGACTTTGAATAAATAAATTTCCAAATGTTATTCTTCAAAACAAAGAAAAATAATGGAAAAAGAAAAGGTGGAAA
>PVKN010016727.1:0-17728 GCA_004027915.1 Capromys pilorides | reverse complement strand
ATGTTATATTTGTAGATAGCTTCCTAATTAAAAAATTCTTAATTACTAAGCAAATATGATACAGAAAGGAGTTGGAGTGGTTAAAGAATTTTAAGTTCCCTTTTGATTAAAAAGAGAATAGAATGAATCAATTAATTAATAGATTACAAGTCAACAGTATATCATAAAATAGTAAGAGAAAAGCTAACCATGTAAAGGGAAAGGATAATCTCTCAGTTACTAGGACAATTAATAATTTTAATAGATGAGTCACTCAAGAAAACTCAGGAATAGGAGAAGTATTGAAAAAGCAACATAAATAAAAAACTGTTTATCTCAATAAATGTAAATGAGCTTTACTCTTTAATTAAAAGAAGCTAAGGACTGGTGGTATAGCTCAGTGGACTATGTGCTTGCTTAGGTAAGCACAAGGGTTGGGGTTCAGTCCCTGGCACTGCGTGCTTCACTGGCTCCACCCTCAGATGTGCTGAGCTGGTGATGGAGTCTGGGTGTACTGGCACGCACCTGTAATCCCAGGACCAGGGAGGCAGAAATCAGGAGGATCACTGTGAGTCTGACCTGTGAGTGAGACCATGCACACCACACACACACAAAAGTTAGCTCCCACTGAAGAGTGAAAATATTACCATATGTTGATTATAAGAGACATGATTAAAATATAAGACCATAGAATGTAAGAATTTGTGAGAGTAAATAAATCATGGAGAATATATATTAGAAAAATGGTAGCCAACAGAAAGCAAAACACAATGCCATGATGTTGCATAACTAGAAAAAGCTTGAATTAGAGCCCTAGAAAATCCTACTTCAGTGTTAAAAGAATTCACAAGATATATTCTAAACTTGGAAATTACATGACTGTATGTTAAGAAACTCAGTTAATTAGTATATATATATATATATATAGATATATATATATATATAGATATAGATATAGATATATAATCTTCATTAGCAGGTGCTTCTAGTTTGTTGACTTATTTGAAAAAATCAAGTTGTAAATTTTTATTATTGACTGAAAATTAAGGGCCAGGGTTATAGCTCAGTAGAATAAGCACTTGTCTCGCAAGCACAAGGGCCTGAGTTCAGCCCCTGGTTCTGAAAAAAAAAAATCTCAACTTGACCAGATATAAACCAATTAAAAACCCTTTAAAGGTGTATGGAGGAAAAACTAGGATATTTTAAAAAACATATTTGTCAAATATCAGCTGCCTATAGGTAAAACTAATAAAAATCCTGTGGTGGGCAGCTAATGCAGATAGTTCTAATTACCTGGTCAATAGTCAAATAGCAAACACTTACGGTTCTCAGTTCCAACCTTCTGTGCATTCTTGCTGCTTGGAGTTTCCTTTGTGCTTCTGCTTGCTGGATGACTGCATCGGATGCCGGTAGAGACCTGAAGCTGGGTTCACTCCCCTACCCTGTTCAGACTCTGAGCTGACAAATCCCCAGCTGGTGGTTGGTTGCTTTGGTCTCTTTGCCATCTCGCTGTTTGGGATTTTCTGGGCTTCTGTGCTGGTAACTGAAGTTGCAATGGTACTAATGTGGAAGGGGCTACTGACCTCGGGTCCCAACTCTTGATCTTCATCATCCTCTTTATTGCCTTGCTCCCTAGGCTGCTTCTGGTGCGGTGGGCCCTGGGGAACCTCCGTGCACATTCTGTGTACTGTGTGAACTGGTCCTCCCACACTGCGCGGCAGGACAGCCTCACCTCTTGCACAGAGGCTTGGAGGTCTGTAGGGTCTCACAAGTAGTGGCCAGAAGCCTTCGTCGGTGGGCTGCAGTAGGCTGTGATATTCACGGCTTCCGTGCCCTCTGGCTCAGCCACAGGACCCATCTCTCTACTTCTCCTTACGTGGTTCCCTCCAAGGTTTTTCTTCCTCACAGCAGTCTAGCAGACAAATACATCTTCCTTGGTCCTTCCTGTTGATGATCCACATCTCTTTCTTTTTTCTTTCTTTCTTTCTTTCTTTCTTTCTTTCTTTCTTTCTTTCTTTCTCTCTCTCTCTCTCTCTCTTTCTCTTTTTCTTTCCTCTCTCTCTCTCCCTCCCTGTCTCTCTCTTTCTCTTCTTTACAAAAGACAATAAAATATAGTTTAAAAAATTAGAGGACCTGTGAGATAGCTTAACAGACTAAGCACTGCTTAGGCAAATGCAGGCACTGAGGTTCAGTCCCAATACCACATGCTGTGCCAGCCCCATGCCTGGGTGCGCTGAGCTGGCCACTGAGACTACGTGGTGGAGAACACCTATAATCCAGTGCAGGGGAGGCTGAAATCAGAAGGATCACTGTGAGTCCCAGCTGCATACTGAGACACCGTACCAAAGAGATTTTTTTTTTAAATCTGTTTTTGTGTTGAATTTCTTGGGATCTTGACTATTATAACATAGTTTTTCTAATCATGGATAATTTGAGTTCTATAGGTCTCAGTTCTGCATGTTAAATTCTTTTTCCATGCTTGGGAAGTTTTTGCCGTTACTTCTGTGCACAAGTTTTGGTCATTTGTGCTACCTTCTGCTTTTTCTTGGACTCTATCAATATTGTGTTGTTCTTCTTCACATTATCCAGCATGTATTACATTGGTTTTTCATGGTCCCTTGCTATTTTTAGTAAACTTTAACAGTGATCCTGTCTTCTAGGTTTGATATTCTTTCTTTTCATTGATTGATTCTGTTTCTTTTATTTTCAATAGAATTGTTAATCTCCTAGATATTTGCCTTATTTATTTTATGGAATTCAGTTCTTTCCTATGTTGGAATCTATGGTTTCCTTTGCTTTCTTAAGCTCTTCTATTTTTTGAAAATCTGTATCTATCTTAGATTCACTATGTCCTTTATTATTGTCACCATTTCTTTAGTTATATGTGAAATAGTTCTGATTTGCTTTTCTAAAGACTCTTATCTGCTGTGCAAATCTGCCAGTACCATTTTAGAAAGTCCAGCTTGGTGGCTTTTGATTTCTTCTACTCAATGTCTCCTGGATTTACATTGGCAAAACTGTAACTTTTGGGTTGCATCTCATTTCCTTGTTTTCCCATTTTCTATTTGTTTTCTACACTGATGTTTGCAAAATTACATTTTTCATAGTGCTAAGATCTTTCAAATATGTCTTCTGTTCATAGCTTGCTTTTGGCTTATGAGTTTGTCCTGAGATCCTGTCTCTTCATTTGGCCTAGCATCCAGTTCCTTGGTACCAGACTATGGTACTGTTTATTACAAAGAAAATAACAAGAAAAAAAAATCAGTCTGTGATTTCAGCCTATGATCATCTTCTGGTGTCTACCGTTTGGTGGTAGTCCAAGTCAGGACCCAGATCTGTACAAGGCAACTCTAGGAAGTTTGCAGCAGGAGAGGGGCAAGGGGAAGATTTTGGTGCTTTCAACTCCGCAGAGGTTCAGGCTGATCCTGACCTTTGCCTGTTGGCTGGTGCTTCAGTCTTCAGCCAGCCACAGCCTGGGTGTCTCCTGCCAGCCCACCCAGGGTTCCTTGGCTTTGGGCATCTCACACAGCCATCCTTTGCAGTTACTGTAGGATTTCAGCACTGACAGCCCTGAGATAAATCCCATCCACAGCTGTTCCAAGTCCTGGGTTCAGTTGGTCCCTTCCTAAAAAAGCATCTGACCAAGTCTCTCTGCACCTGGACTGCAGTCACTCACTGCCGCTGCAGTGCACAGCATCCATGGCTCTGCTCCGCTGGCACATTTCTCTCTGGAGGCCCCAAGCTCATTGTTCTCATGGTGCCTCGGCAGGTTTGATCCTCCTTTCTATGCCGTGTTCTTATGGGAGGAGGAAGTGCAGTGTGCCTCTTTCTGCGCTGAGGTCAGTCTCATGACTTGCTCTGCAGGTTCCAATTTTCCTTCAGATTGCACCCAGGTACCAGGCTTCCACTTCCCTCTTTCCTCTCTTTCCCAAGTAGTTTTCCAGTGTTCATATTCGGACTCTTGGAGAGGTTGGTTTCTTGGTGCTTACTGCTCTGTCATCTTCCTGGAAGTCTGCGGGTATGTTTTAAATGATAATGTGTTGCAAGAGCTGTAAAATAATTCATTCAATGTATAACCTATGCTTGTGTGTGTGTGTGTGTGTGTGTGTGTGCGTGCGTGAGTGTGTATTTCAGAAGTCCTGTGCTGAGAGCTTGTGATCAGAAGGAACTTATTGCTGAAAGAATCTTCATTTCATTAGATTGATGCTAAAAACAAATCACTACACTCAGCAAACTCATGGATGTTGACATAATACAGATTATACCTGTAATGACGCTTTCTTGGAGAGAGATCTAAGGGACAAGAGATCTTCATGTCCAGTGCAAACCTGAATGGGGAAAGTCTTCCATCATTGGGGTGACACCTTTCACCTGCAAGACTCAAGTGTCTCTTCATTTCTTTCTAAAAGGTTACTACAGACTGTCACAATCTAGGGAGAATCTACTGCTAGCCTAAAGAACTAAAGTGTAGGATTTATCCTTTAAAGTTCTGCTATGGCTCTATCTAGATGCACCACCTAGGTCTCATGTGGCTGTAGATGGGGAGTTTTGAAGGTAGTTGGATTATGGCGTGTGGTGATAGGGTTAAGAGTACAATGCTAAGATCAAGGAGGCCCCTCCTTGGCTGGAGGTGACACCACCCAGAAGTTGGTAGTCTGGATGGAACATAAAGGGACAGAATGAAATGCTGTACTGTCACTGCTTTGCTGCTAGAGCTTTCTGCTTGCTGCCTTCTGCCTACTGCCTCACCCTGGACTCTCTGTCCTTTGCATGCCACCCTGTCTTGGAGCTAGCCAACTACAGACTGAAATCTCTACAAACTGTGAGCCAAATGTACTTTTCATCTTTTAACTTTGGGTGTTGGGCATTTTGTTTCAGCATCAAAAGTAAGAAAACTTGTAAGTCTCAGGATAGATTGAAGGCATTGATCAAATGAAGAGGGAAACAAGAAATAACAGAGGAAAAAAGGAAATAAGGAAAAAGAAAAACTGAGAGAAGCAGGGAAAATGGAAATGAAGCTTTTATAAGTAAGGAGGGGCAGAAAAGTTCAAGGGAGTGTAGGAGAATGGGAAAAATGAATCAAACTTTAACATTAAAAAAGAAGGACTGGCTTCAGTACTGTACGACCAGGGACAGGGGGCCATGGAGAATGTCCACGGGGGTGTGGGCAGTACTTTAGCAGAAGCTGATGCTGCTAGCACTCACCCTTGGAGAACTCTGAGGGTCCCACTCTAGAAGCCCCTGGACCAGGGCCCTCTATTGCTGGCTCTGGGAGGACCTCCACTTTCTCCACCTGGACGTCCTCTTGTTGCCACTGCTCCAGGTCACAGATGATGCCTTCGCCTCACGGTCCTTGTCACAGGAGGAACCCTCGCTCTGAGGCTGACTAGGAATGCTGTCATTTCCTCCCCACATACACAGGCAGGAAGGGAGTTGGGAGTACGCACTGAAGTAGCCCGTCCACTTCACAGCCATGTGATCACAGAATGACCAACATTTTTATTTTCTCCACAGCTGTGCCTTCCAACGAGTGCTCTTTACTTCTTGCACTCTTTTGCTGTGGCTTTGTTATTTTTTCTTTTCACTGCACAGCGCCTTTACTGGCCCCATTGTAGTTTTTTGTCTTAAGCAGTTGACTCTGTCCTGAGCCAGCTGTTTGGAGGATCTGCTAGTGGGGAAGAAACAGTACTGAGGAGCAGGATTGTGTGTGTCAGTTATCTTTTATGTCTTTTTGCTTGCAGCGTCAGGCAACTATACAACAGTTTAAAATGTAAAGTTTGTCTTCTTTCTTATGTCCTCTGTCTGATTTCTCCTCCTGCTCTACCTCCCATTTCTTTTTTGAATTATTTTTTTTCAGTTTTGCATTAGTACATATTTGCAATGCCTGTTTTTTGCAGTCACTTGGGAGTGGGTTCATGTGTATAATATAGGTTGTTCCTTTCTTTAACTTTCTTCCCTTCCTTTCCATCCCTTCTCCTCTATTTCTCCTTTCCCCTTTTCACTCTTGCTCACATTATTAAGCTCAGTTCACATTCATGGCACAGCATGTTGACCTCCTATTTCTTAACTCCATAGTATTGGGGAGTTCCGGCTACCTGATGAGCCCTGGAGATCATGCCCTGGACTGCGGTGCCTCTGCTCCCCACAGCAGTGTGCTTCACCTGCCGCACTGAGGCCCCTGGGTTCTAGGTTCCACCTTTCTGCTTCCCCAGAGCCGTGTTCGATACCTCACTGTGCTGGCACGCTTCTGCTTATTTTGTGGTTATGGCCATCTGCTAATGTCATTGAGTGTGTGGTTTAGAGCTTTCCTTTCATTTTCCTTGTTGGTTTTACCTGATTGATGAGAGGTGAGGGGAAAGCTGCTTTCCTACTAGCATTTTCCCCAACTGCACCCTCCTTGGAGTGTTCTTCACTCTCTCCTCTGAGTGCCCCTCCACGATGGGCTGTGGGGCTTTGTTGCCTTTGCAACACCTCACCGGCTGGGTGAGTCCAGGCTTCAGTCCTGAGAACGTCCCTGTCTGTGCTCACATGGAGTCCCAGAACTTGATCCCAGATTTCATCTGTGCTCTCAGTCTCCTGTCCCTGAGTGCCACATGCATGAGCATCTGCTTTGTCCCTTTGCATCTGCTAGGTGTCTCCGGGTCCACTGTGCTCAGAACTCGGTTCCCTCTGTGATGCCAACCCTAGTCTTACAGCACTGTGGATTTTAGCCATTGCTCAGGCTCCACCCTTGATGGCCCTCCACCCCTCTCTCTTTTCCTGCTTTTGAATAAGGCTGCTAGCCAGTCCCACCTATTCCATCCTCCTCATTATTTTAATCACTTTCTTCATTGCTGGGGCAAAATTCAACAGGAAGAAGAGGAGGTTGATTTTGGCTCACAGTTAGTCCTCAGCTGCTGGCTCCAAGGCAGGGCACCATGGCAAAGGGTCTGGCAGAGGAGAGTTGCTCTGCGGATCACAGACAGGAAGCAGAGAAGTCAAGCATAGATCCAGAAAGAAGCTACGGCCTTGTTGGGCAAGCTTGCCGTGCCTCACCTCTTCTGTCTGACTGGACCCCACCTTCTAACACCGAGTCAGCTATGAGCCTCCAAGTCTAATCACCTCCCAGAGCCTTACCTCTGCACTCAGGGACTTTGCAGGGACATCCAAATATAAACTATAACACATGCAGACCCAAAGTCCTCACACTTGGCAGTGTTTCCACGGAATACTCTGACCTGATGCACTATTCCTTTGGCCATGAAAACAATGTTCCTATGTGTATTCCCATGTTCATTTCTGCTCTGCTACCATCTGTGTTTCCATACAGTTTCCCAATTAACCCATCCTAATATCAATTAGATCATAGACTTCCTTCTCCTCTGTTCACCCCATGGCTTCCAATTACACTTACAAAACGAATCCAGGACGCCAGTCTGCGAGGCCCCTCAGCACCTGCCACTGGTCTCCTTGCCTCATCTCCCTCCACTCTTTGCATTTCACGCTGGCCTCCTTCCTGACCTGCAAGCAGCCTTTGTGCCGCTGCCTCAAGTCCTTTGCGCTTGGTCAAAATCAATCTCCCTTCTTACAGAGGTCTTCTCTAACCACTTCACATGGAGTTGCTACTCTAACCAAACATGTCACCCTTTTGATCACGCTGTTGTTACTATAGTTTGTAGTAGCACACATCCCTGCATCTATCACTACTGCAACAATTTGCGTGAATGTGCTGCTTATTTGCTTTAGCCTCCCTAGAATATATACTCCATGAGGGCAGGAACGTGGTCTGGCTTCCTTTCCAGTACCGCCCCTACACCTCATACCTAATACATACAAGAGTTTTCAAAGTCTGTTGGAATAATAAGTAAAGGAATAAATGTGCAAGCTTCATATTCTTCAGCTGTGGAATCCGATACTAGGCTATCGACCAGGGCTCTTGCTCTTGGAGTTCGTCATCTGGAATGATTGTTTTGGTAGCTGTTTGGACTATTTTCAAATGCTGAGACGTTGGCCAATAGTGTAGCACATTGGCAGCTATGCTTTCTCTTGGCCTGTGAGGAAGACAGAATCAGGCTAAGGACCCAGTGACTAAGCAGAGCATTCACAGCCTCGCCTGCATCTCGGAGGCACCAGCACCTTTTGATTGGACAGTTTCAGTAGCTTAATTTAAGGCCTTGTATTCAGCCAATCTCCCGTGACCCACCAATACCCAGGAATAATGTTCTTTCTAGGATGCTAATTTAGTTCTGTCATCTTCTTTAGAGCAATTTAGCATCATCCCACAGAGACCAGAACCTGAGCCCTGTGTAGGATGCCCAGATTTCTTCCACCTGGATCTACTTTCTTTCCCTCCTGCCTATTCCAGTACAGTGTGGGGCATCTGTGGCCCTCAGTACACACTTATGCTCCTCTGCTCATTCTCTCTCTGCAGAGGCCTCACATTTGTTGTTCCTGCTGTTTCGTTCCCCTCCACCTGCATTCCACCCTCTCTCCAACTCAATCCCACACTCCTTGTGGGCTCCACTCCAGGACCTCACCTGCCTCCTAGGGGTCTTACCTGAGTGTTCTCCTGTTCTCATGCACAGCCCAGACCAAGAGAAGGAAAGGGAGCCAGAGAAGAAAGAGGGGAAGGGAAACTGCAAATGACAGTTAAGAGGGATAAGAAGAGGCACAAGGGATAGCCAGGAAGTATAACGAAGTAGAATGGAGAGGAAGGGAGAGAAAGATGGGACGCACCTGATATGGCCTGAGTGTTGTGCAGTTTGAGAAATGACTAATTTCTCAGCAAGAAACCCCCTTTGTGCTGCTCAATGACCTAGGCCCCAAGAAGAGGGGACTTCCCCAAGGCAACAGTGGTCAGGGAAGTTTGTACTTGGATTCCGGGACTTCTTATCCCTGGATTGTGAGCTCTTTGGAGACAGTGGCCTCCTTGCCAGTACTCTGCCATCAGAGCTTGGCATCCAGCTCTGTTAACCCTCACCCTGGCAGGTAAAGGACCCTCAGGGACCAGAGGAAGGGAGGCACCACTTCTGCTGAGGAGGAGGTGGGGACAGAGACACTTTAGGTGGGAAGAAGGATTTGCAGGAGTCTACAGAGTGGAAGTGACAGTGAGATTATGATGAACACGGACATTTCTGGCCCTGCCACAGCACAGGCACTCTGGAAAGTATTCTGTGTGACTTTGGTCATTAAATCCTTTCGACAAACCAGGGAGAAATGTCCATCAAGTGGACATTCCTTACTTCTCTGCATTCTTTGTGCAGCATGGTCAACAGGTACAGCAGTGGGAGGAACTGAGGGGACAGTGAGCCTGTCATGGAAGAAAGCTGAGTAGGAATCTTGTCTCCTGCTTTTTAGGCTGGCATTGTTTCCACTCCACTAGATTGCTTCCAGACTAGAAAACAATATTTAAAAATCAGTCAAAACCCCATGCCAGTAAAGATTATAGGAACAATGTGATTGATATTATTTACTCTAGCTAGATTAAAATGTTGCCAAGCAGGAAAAATCTATACAGACAGCATAAGCCATTGTATAAAGCTATATGGAGGTTTCCAGGTAATAAAATGGACATCATAAATTATTTCTGTCTCTGTGAGGAGAATAAATCTCTCCTATCAATTTAGCAATCTTAGAAAATGGTGGAATTTCAGAAGTCATCATATCAGATTAAACTCACTGCTGCGGCTTCTGATGCTTCTTCCAAGCTCTTTCTAAGAGATTTGCTCCCACAGTCACTAAGCAAAGTCCAAATCAAAGACCTCAAGAGAAACAGTGTCCCACAGAGTGGCTTTCTCTAATGACAATGAAACTCTCAGTGAAAAAAAAAATCTCCACAGGCTCTGACCTCAGAGACCAGGCTTCTCCTTGAAATTGCAGTTGCCAAAGAAGGACTTGTGTCATTGTCACTCATTACACAACGCAGAGCAGCCCCCTCTGCCACTCCTAGTGGGGCCTTTGTTCAGGTGACCCCTTCCATGCCAACGCACATGTCCAGCACTCCTCCCCACAAAGCACAATTCCATACATTTCCAGAGGACTCGCAGCAGTGTTCCGATGCTCCCTCCTGCGGTGGAGGGGACTGAGACTGGTGACCTGGCACTAATCTCTGAATTTTTCATGACCAGCTGTGACCTAGGTAGAGTCAGCTCTTCTCTGTGCCCAGGCTTCCCAGGTACAACCAAGGGTAACTTATTTCCCTTCCCGGAGGATTATTGTAAAGATTATCCAAAGCCTCTGGTTTTGGCACCAACCTGTGGTAGCGCTGTGATCAATATTAGCTTTCTTCTTTAATTCAAATTATGAGTGTGCTACATCACCTAACACACCCTGCATCCAGAATTCTTTCAGTGAAGACAGGATATGAAGGGGAATGGTAAAATTCTGTGCTGCCCTAAAGAATTACTGCCATAAGGGCTGGTGAGATAGCTCAGGGGACTAAGCACCTGCTTAGGTAAGCACAGGGGCCAGGGTTCAACCCCTGGCACCACAATCCAACTGGCCCTGCCCCAGGGTGCATTGTGGTGCATGCCTATAATCCCAGCAATAGGGGAGCTGAAAACAGGAGGATCACTACAAGTTCAAGCTGTGTAGTGAGACCCTGCACACAAAAAGAAAGAGAGAGAGAAAAAAAAGAGAGAAAAGAATTACTGCCATAAACTTGGGCCCTATTTTGATTTTTCTCCAGTGTTCTAAAAAGGAAAAAATTACTAATCTTGGTAGGGAATTTTTATGCAGCAACAAGGCCAAGGGCCTGTAGTGTTTTCTAATAACTACAACTATTATTCCCCACGTCATTAAATTATTATTCCCCACGTCATATTGCTGGAGTCCCAACAAAATGACACATGGCTAGGAAACATTAACCACCATAAAAATTTCACAGAAGTTAAAGGGAGCACTTCACTTCCAAAAGATGGAATGAATGGCTGCAAAATGCAAACAATGTCCCCTGAAAAGGACCGCTGTCCTAGCTCTACAGGACATCGGCTCAGCTGGGCCTGAGCTGGGCTCACTTGTGGGCAGTCCTGGTGGTGGAGGCAGGGAAAGCCCAACAGATGGCAGCTCCTGTCCCAGCTGGGTAGGATAACTGGAGAAATAGCTATGCTGGGCTGTTTATTTCCCCAGAACCAAGAGTGTCCACAAAGGAATGCATTTAAGAACTTGTACATTGCTAGAAGTTAGAAGTTAGGACATTTTTAACATCTCTGGGGTGGGTCAGAGCAGGTGAGATCTGTGCAGTCAGTTTGCTCCTCAGGGTCCTCACCTGCATGGATTTCCCAGAATGTGCATCTGGGGGATAGAGGGGCCCCAGCTGCACAGTGAGCTGCCTAACTTCAGGTTCACAGCGAGGTTCACTAATCAACATGTGAGTGAGGACTTTCATCCATTTCTGTTTTGCAATTTTGCTTTGTTCCTTTTTCTGTACTCTGAATTCTAAATCATCTTTCTTAAAGGAGATCATATTTGAATGCTATTGAGAGTACTCTCTATGTATTCAGGACTTTAGGTGTTAGCCTTTTGAAGTCCTAGAATACAGTCAGGAAATGACCATTTCCCTGTCTTGTTCATGCTGCCTAACGGAGGGAATCAATTTTCAAATCACTTAGGGAAATTCCTCTCCTAGTTTGAACTTCATATAATGAATCAGTTTTGATAAAATATTGGTTGAAGAGGGCAAGAAAAGCCTTCCAGAGCCAAACGCATTTATGATGTAGACTGTAATGCTAAACATTACAGTTTTTGGGGTTACAATAATGCTGAAATGAAATGACTTTTAAAAAAAGAACATATGTAATTGATCATATTAAAACAGAGCATTATGATTTTATTTTACTGATTGTGCTTTATCAAAAATCTTCTGTACTAGAGAAGCAAACGTATATTCCCCTGAAATGTGCTTTTAACTGCCTGGCACCACAGGCATTGTTGTGGGTTCTGATAGATATTGCATTACTCAGCAGCGTCGTTCTGCATGAGAGCATTGTGAACATCCGTGTGTCAGCACGTATGACGGAGCTCAGTCAGACCTTGTTCAAGTCTGCTTACAGAGCGTTTTCTCTGCCATTTCTGTTTCCTCAGAAATGCTAATATTACACATGACAGCCCTGAAAGTGCCATGGGAGGTAACCATGCTGACTTCATTGCAGAAAAAGCCAGTCATCCAAGGAGCACAGAGCAGGTCTCTGTCCCAGCGAGCTGACTGATGAAAAAGAGAGGTGTGAAAACTTACTTTTTCTTCAGGAATTTGTGGAGCTTTGGTTTTTCTCTAGCAAATGTGATAAAATAGCTGCGGTTACAAAAAGTTCACTGTCCAGCACACTGACATGAAATAGGAGGAAAACTCAATTATGCCAAAACTATGCTAATATCATGCTATAATCTCCAAAACATGTACATAAGGTGCAATTTCATTCTCTGAAAAGTAAGTGTAACAGCATAACAGAGTTCAATCCCTGGTACCAAAAAATAAAAAATAAAAAAAATAAATTTTAAAAAATAACAGGTGCAAGCAGATCAAATGTAATAGCTTGGAGGATATATGAGTCATATATCAATACAGTCATTGCTAGAGCAATCACCAATAATACAAAATAGTAAACTATAATCCATTAAGCAAAGGACAGATAAAACAGATCACAAAATTAATGAATTCAAAACATTGAAAATGAAGAAAAAGCCAGATGGTTCAGATTTTAAAAACAGAAATAGTTTATGTTGAAAGCCAAGCACACTATTGATTATCTGGATATTGGAACTTCAAGGCCAAGCTGTTAGCCTGAATGTGAAATATGAATGCCCTCCAGAGAACATAGAGGGCAGCATGCCCATCTCCGTGGAGACAGATAAGGTGATGTGAACCGAAAGTCAGGGTGCTCTTCTCCTCACTGGAGAGTCATGACCACCAGGCGAGTGGCACTTTATGACTGGGAGGGACAGTGAATGCAAGTCAGAGTTGAGATCAGCCCAGGACAGAAGCCACAGCAGCCCAGCTGACAGGGACACTCAGGTGCCAATTTGATAAATAAGATGAGGGAGAGTGAACATTAGACTGATACTGAAGTATTCCTTGACACTGAGCAATTCCCACTGCAGGCAACCCCCGCAGGCTGTCTCTTCACTGGACCCCCCCACCTGGTTCTCTTGACTCTCAGAGAAAAGTCCCTTCACATGGGACAGAGAAGGGGAAAGTGTTCTGGAACACACCCTGGGAGAAAATCAGACCACATGGACATCGTCTCAGGACTTCTTTGTTCTGGCCTGCCCTCTGAGGTGAGAAACTTTTTGGGAACTTGTGAGGAAGGCAACTAGACAACTTTAGTCTCCTCTAGACTTTTTGTTTCTGCAAGTAGAAAAAAGGACAGGAGAGAAGAAATGTTTGTGTTGTTTAGTCTGGAACTCAGGCCAAATCAAAGCTGAGAGTTAGTCATCTACAATGACTGTGGCTCCTTTCCGACAGCTTAGCCCTGCACAGACTGGGCTTATATACAACTGAACAGCAAGACACTGAGCAGAGGCATGAGGTTCTTAGGAAAACCCAGAAACAACAGGGAGGAGGCCCTCAGCTTCAATGGAAAGAACACAGAAATAAAGAAACTAGAAGATACTGAATCCTCTGCAGTTTGAAAGTACTGAAATAACTAAGTACATTGAAGTTTCTTTCAAATGTTCTACACCCTCACATCGAAAGGGAAGTTGTATACAGTCTTGTAGGGGTTGCTTATGCCCATGGCCCACAGCAATTCACAAGGCCCCATGAAAGGCAAGGACAGCCCTGGCCTGAGAATCTCACAGATGTGGACTGGGGAAAACAGGAGAGAAGGGAGCAGGAGAAAGACTTGAATGAGTGTCTGAGAAATGCGCACCATTCATGCAGATCCCAAACCACAGATGCAGCAAGCTCAGAGGCCACCAGGTTGGACAGGAATCAGGAGGTCAATACCAAGGTATGGAGCTAGCAGAACACTGAAGACAGAGACTCTGAGAGCAGCCAGAGAACACTAACACATTTTAAAAATAGAGAAATAAGGAAAAGAATGGTATAAATGTTCAAAACTCAGACAAATACGAAAAGATTTTGAATATAATATGTAAAGTGTGAAAATATTTCACTAACTTATGATTATCTACCTACAGATCCTCTGCTACTAAAGAAGAAACAAAGATTTTCTTGAATAAACATCTGAGAGAGGCCAATGAGATAGCTTAGCAGTCTAAAGCACCTGCTTAAGCAACTGCAGGGACCGCAGTTCAATCCCGGGCACTACATGCCGTGCCAGCCCCACCCCCAGGGCAGGCTGAGCTGGCCATAACATAAAGTCTAAAAACAACAACAATTGGAGAATATGCTAATTATGTGTTAATTATGCCTTGAAGGAAGTATGAAGTTCTTTAGAAAAAAAGTAAAGATCATAAAGGTGAAAAACTGCATGGACATACAGAATAAAAGCATCACAGAAAGATCAAGTGAAGACAAAATAAATCATTTTACTTTCTTGGCCCATAATTTGTTTAATAGATAACTTTGCTTAGAATCAACAACATTTTGTGTGGTTACACCTTAGTATGGAAGAGGGAGCTCAGGAGGAGGCCCATGAAGTGCTTTAGTGTAATTTCAAATGGCCCCGAAGTGTAAGGTCAAATCCTAGGACAACTGTAAAACAAATTAAGGAAGTAGAAGAGGAATCAATAAAGAGAGTATTCTCTAATCAACAAAGCGAGCATTCTCTTTGTTGATTGTGTTGAAGGTTAAATATGTGTATACACTTGTGCAAAGATAATGAGCTCCAGATTTTAAATGGAAGCAGGTTATTTTTTTGTAAATTAGACATTAGCAAAATTAATCTAAAAATACAGTGTGAGTTCTCACCAATGATATGAAGATTGATTTTAAAGACCATATACTCCATATACTTCAATTTCTCACTAACTTGAAAGCTAGTGAGGGCCAACTCTGTCAAAAGTCAGAGCCAACTCAGTAGAAACTGTGATACAAAGCACAAGACTGAAAGTAAAGCTGTGTTGCCAGTAGCAGAAGACAGGAAAGGTGTAAGCACGGAAGGATTTGCAGTAAAAGGTGGAGAAGGGGGTTCAATGGAGATGGAAGAAGTGTAACTACATGGAGATAAAATAGCAGTGTCTTCCAGGTGGTGTGGCCCAGGATTTTAGTGTGCACTTTGCTGTTGTCATTATAGACTCATCCAAGCCACCAGGGGACTTCTTCAGGTCAACTTCGCAGGGTCCTGCTTTCCCACTGCCTCTCCCCAGCCTTAGTGTCTTTACCACTCTTCAAACTCTCCAGTGACTCATATTTGTGAGAAAGAAGTCACTTTCCCATGACAGCAGAGCACTGCACAGCTGGCCTGACTTCAGCCTGCCCTGCTAAGCCCTTGCCTCACTGTCTCTGTTTCTCTTCTCTTATTGCTGGGACAAAATACCTGACACCCAAAATGAAGGAAGGAAAGGCTTATTTGGCTCATAGTCAGTGGAAGTTTCAGTCCATACTCAGCTGGCTCCATGGCAGATGGCACATGGCAGATGGCACATGGCAGAGAGCATCCTTTCATGGTCGCAGCAAAGAGCAGAGAGCGAAGGAGGAGTAGCAGCAACAATGCAACACAGAGCACGTCTGTCTCCCATAAGCACTCAGGCTGTCTGCCCCAGGTGGGGTGCAGTACTCACACTCATAATTCCAGCAGCACTCACTCTCATAGTCCCAGTGGATCATGAGTTAATCACACACTGTAGAAGTCTACCTCATGACTGCTTGAGGCTTTGGGAGGGCAACCAGACACAAACCATAGCACCCACATTTACTACACATCGTGCTCCACTGGGCCTCCTTAAGCCTACTGGGGAGCCCCAGCTTGCAGTCTCAGAGCATGGCTGCCTCCCCCATAAAGCGCCTGTCCTCCTGACAGATGGCCCCTTTTTGTTTCTTTTGGTTCATCTTTCCCCACCTTGGGTCTGAGTACTCTAGGAAAGAACACTGGGCCCTTCATTCTCATTGGGAGAGAAAAGCAGGCTCCCTCTTCTGCAATATTCCTGTTCTGTCAATTCGCTAGCCCCTGGCTCTCCTTCACAGGACTTTAATTACCCAGTGCATATTGTCTTCATCTTCCCTCTTAAAAAGACTCCCAGCTGTGCTTGGCTGCACATGTCTGCAATTCCAGGACTCTGGCAGGCTGAAGTAGCAATAACACAACTTTGAGTACAGCTTGACCAACTTATGAATTTAGAATGGGTGGCTAAGAATTTAAGATTTGAAAACAGTCTCAAAAGAAAAAAAATATAAAACAGGGATGGCATGTAGTTCATTGTGAAGGCCTTGGGTTCACTATTCAACATGACAAAAACAAAAGACAAAAGCACTTCTCAATTTTGGCTGAATGTACAACACATAAAAGACTAAACATGAATGAGGTATGGTTCCATTATTGAAATCTTTCCAAAGGAAAGTTAATGGAAACCTGTGTGAAACTCCAAGGCTATGTCATTGAAAGGGAGACGTGCACTCCCATTAATTTTCTTTATTCCTGCTGAGTAGACTGTGGTTGAGATTGCTGGAGTAAGAGCAGCCATTGTGGACCACAAAGTAGAAGCCATATGTTAAAAAAGGGAGAATCTCAAGGAAGAAACAGGTAGGCTCCTGTGATCCAATTACTTGGAAGACAAATTAACTTGTACTCTGTTTAAGCATTGTATTTTTATTGTGATAAGAACACTAACAATTCCCTGATGTATTACTTGGTACTCTGATAATGCCTGCAGTACAGCATTATTAACAACAGATCCAGAGCTGTGTGGCAGAGCTTTAGAACATGGTAATCTTTCAGAAGTGAAACTAGAGCCAGGAATAGCTGTGCCTTCTTGTGCTTAATGTTTTTTGATTTGTTTTGTGTTACTCACAGATAAAGGAAGGGATAATGATAAAATTGTGTACTCCAAAAACAAAAAATGGTTTTATAATCATTAAAAATACTAAATTAGGATTTAGCTATGACAAATTCTGCTGCTATAAACATGGGTGACACACATAGCTGTGGTATGAGGTTTTCAGTTCTTCTGGAAAAATAGCCAGAAGGGGAAAAGCTGGCTGTAATAAGGCATTTGATCCTATATTTTGAGGAATATCCATACTGATTTCCATAGTGGCTGTGGGACTCTATGGCCTCAACACCAGTGGAGAAGTGTTCCTTTTCCCCAATAGCTTCTGCAGCATTTGGCTGACTTCTTGATGATAGCCACTTTTTCTGAGAAAGAATCTCAGTACTGTTTTGATTTGCATTTCTTGAGTAATCAGTGATGTTGAACATTTCTCCATATATTTCCTTGCCATGTATATTTCTTCATCTGAAAGCTGTATATTTATCTCAGATGCCCATTTTTGGATGCCCATTAACTGAAGAATGGATAAAGAAGATGTGCTAATTTTACACAATAGAGTAGTATTCAGCTATAAAACAGGATAATTTTGGGGTTTTTTTTTGGTTAGTAAATGGATGCAACTAAAGAACATACTCTTAAGTGAAATAAATCAGACCCACATGTGTGAACAACACCATATTGTCTCCTTAGTGTGAGAACCTGAAAGAGAAAAATGCAATCTGAAGGGTACAATAGATACTCTTAGGGAATAAACTTATTGAAAAGGAAAGAGTTACTGGGTTGAGAAGGATAGGAGAGTGAGTGAGGGGAAGAGATTTATCTATGTATATAGTCAGGATGGTTTGGACAACTGTACTCTGCATTTTATATGATCTATGGAAAG
>PVKN010016726.1:0-17724 GCA_004027915.1 Capromys pilorides | reverse complement strand
AAGAGGTAGAAAAAAATAGACTGGATAAGCATAAGCAATATCCAACTAAATGCTGTCAATAGGTGAAAAACTGTAGATTCAAAAACATGAAAGTGAAAAAGTAGTAAAACTACAATCATGCACTGCATAACAACATTTCAGCTAATGACAGACCACATCTGCTTTAGAAATCCCACAAAGTTGTAACGAACCTTGTCTTAGTTACTTTTCTCTCGCTGCTAGGACTAAGACTCAACACCCTGAATTAAGAAAGGAAAGGTTTATTTAGCTCTCAGTTAGTGGAGGTTTCAGCCCATACTCAGCTGGCTGCAAGGCACAGTGGCACATGTTGTAAGCTGACTCTGCTACCCCTCTCTGTAACAAACCTTGTCATTGTTGTAAGCTGACTCACTCTCTGTAACAAACTTTGTGATTGCTATATTATAAAACCCTGGTCTCACTATGAACTCCAGCCTTGGTTGAAGATGCTCTCCCTAATTAAAGGCATGCCTAGTGCTGAGTGTCCTTGCTGATTACAAAAACAAAGGGCAACTCTCAGGCTCTACAACATTTCCTCTTTCTCCCCGACCCTGGTGCCAAATGTCCTTCCTCATTACAGGATCAGAGACAAAGGGCAACTCTCAAGCCCTGCAACATCTCCTCTCCCTCCCTAACGCAGGTACCAAGTGTCCTAAATCTTGCAAAGTTCCCCTCTCCAATCAAAAACAACTCCCAAGATCCTCCCCTTTCCACTCCCACCCCCGTGGTTTCTCCCTTTAAAAATCTTTGTTTTACCCCAGCAGGTGCTTCACTCTCCTGACCCACAGGGGAGTGTGGCCACTGAGCACAGCTAATAAAGCACTTCAAATTTTCATTTTGTATTTTGGGGTCTTTGACAACACATGGCCCAGAGCAGTCCACTCATGGCAGCAGCAAAGAGAGGGGTAGCAGCTCAGGCAGCTAGGGAGCCTCTCTGCCCCTCCTTAAATTGTACTGCAGATTACCTGCCCCAGGGCAGGTGCAGCACACACACCCACAACAATCAATCCCAAACTCTAGAAGCTGCCCCATGACTGCATGAGGCCTTGGGGGGGAACAGCTAGACACAAACCATAACAGACCTCCAGAACTTCTACCACCCAGTGATATCATAGTTATTGTAACAGTGTAGCACAGTGTCATAACTCATGTGTTTGTGGTGATGCTAGTGTGAACAAACCTACGGGCCCAGTCATAGAAAGGTACACCATATACTGTGCTACGATTCATTCCACATAGTGCTCGATAATAACCATCAGCTATACTTTTACCACTATTTATTATTTTAGAGTTTACTTCTTGTGCCTAGGTTTATTGTAAAATAGTATGTCATGCTGTACAAGCAACCTTTGTCTTTTTATGATATCTCTTGCCTGCACCAAGTGGGTGACATCAAATGACTTAAGGTTTGTGTAAGCAAATACTGTGATGTTCACACAAAGATGCAACTGCCTAATGCCACATTTCCTAGAATGTGTCTCTATTGTTAAGTAACACATAACTGTATATCATGCAAATACCAACTATAAGAGAGGTATGGTAGTTGCACTGATAACAGATGAAATAAACCTCAAAACAAAAAATTACAGCAGATAAAGAGTGATACTTTATAGTTATGAAAGAGTGAATTCATCAGGAAAATATAATAATTATAAACATATATGCACCTAACAACAGAACACCAAAATTCACGAAGTAAAAATCAACACAAATAAAGGGAGAAATAGCCAATTGAACAAGAGCTGAAATTCTAGAATTTTACTTCAAACAAAGGACAGAAGAACTGGGCAGAAAATCAGCAAGAAAATAGGAAACTCAAATACACTATACACCAACTAGTTGTAATAGATCCCTATAATATGCTCTACCTAGAGATAGCAAGGAACACTTTCTTCCCAGATACATAGAGAACATACCTTAAGATGTACCATGGGATAGGCCATAACATAAACATGGATGGATTCAAAATAATAGAATTAGTAGAATATATATCCTCTGGCCACAAAATGAAATTAGGAATCAATAACACAACATGAATTAATAACACAACTAGTGCAAAATTAACACATTGCTTCATACTCACAGGTTCACAAAATACTTCAAAGTGAAAAGTAGAAAATCCTTGGAATGAATTAAAATGAAAATACAACATATTTAAACTCATGAGATATAACTAAAACAATATTTAGAAAGAAATGTATGGTTTAAAAATGTCTACTATAGGGCCAGCAAGATGGTTCAGTGGTCTAAAGCGCCTGCTTAGGAAAGCTCAGGCAACTGCAGGGACTGCGATTCGATCACCGGCACCACATGCTGTGCCAGCCCCATCACCAGGGCAGGCTGAGCCAGCCATAAAATAAATAAATAAACAAACAATCAAGCAAGCAAACAAATAAATTTTTAAAAAATAAATAAATAAAAATAAAAATAAATAAAAATGTCTACTATAGGGCCAGTGAGATAGCTCAGTGGACTAAACATTTGCCTATTTAGGCAAGCACAGGGTCTGGGTTTCAATTCCCAGTATGACATGCCGCACCCCAACCTCTGCTGGGCTAAGCCAGTGACTGAGTCCAGGCGTGGGGGCACCCACATGAAATCTCAGAACTGGGGAGGCTGAAAATAGGACAATCAGTACAAGTCTGAGCTACATAGTGAGATCCTGTACCAAATACATAAAATAAAAAATAATAATAAATTTTAAAAAAGAAAATCTACTATTAAAAAAAGGAGATTCAAACCAGTAGCCTAAATTCTGACATTAAGATACCAGTAAAGGAACACTAAATTAAACCTGAAGCAAGCAGCAGGAAAAAAAATAAAAAAATAAGAAAGATTAGAATGCAAGTAAATGAATAAAATCAGGAAACAACAAAGAAAAATCACTGAAACCAAAGCTGTGCTGCTTATTTTCCTTTTAATTTTTAAAAATCTTTCATGTATTAATTTAGTGCCAGGTCTCACTATGCAGCTCAGACTTCTGATCCTCCTGTCTCAGCCGCCCCAGAGCTGGGATTATAGGTGTGCTCCACTACACTTGGTTGTGGTATCCAGTACAGCATGCAGTACCAGGGATTAACCTGGGTCCTTGCACTTGCCAGGCAGCCAGTTAGCCCACCAAGATATCTCCCAGCCCTGTGCTATTTAAAAACATCTCCCAAATTGACAATTCTTTATTTAGACCAAAGAGAAAGAAAGGAATCAAATTACTGGAATCAGAAATGAGAGAAAGCAATATCAAATAAAAAGAATGCAAACACCCCTAACAGTAAATAGATGGGTAACTACAAACCTATCATCTTTTTGATAAATGAATGATAAAATACACATGCGTGGGGTTGTGATGTATTCAGATATAAAATACATATCAATAGTATAAAGGATAGGGTGTAAATGAAGTTATGCAGTTCAATATTTTCATAGTTTGTGTGAAACTTCGTGATATTAAATCTAATAGACGAAAGTAAATCTAATATATAGTAGCATGTTAAGAATGATTATTGCAATCCCTAGAGTAACCACTAAAAATTTTTCAAGTAGGCATAAAGGAAACATTGCCAAAGAAGTCAATTAGGATAGATTGTTATATACTATAGGAACAGTGAAGAAAAAATGGGGAGAAAGCCACCCCCACTGTCTCTGGCTATGAGCGTGCATAAATCATGCAGTCCCTGTGAGTTGAATGGGGAGAACATTAAAATTTATCTACAAGAGATGTTAGAAGAGTAAAATCACATATTACCTAAAATGTTCTTGGCCTATGGCAGTTGTTTGGGTATTTGCTGAATTAATTAATTAACATGAAAACACACATTGTTCACAAGTGCCTGGCCCAGAAAAATATACCTACTGAATATTTATGATTTAACAAAAAAAAAAAAAATGAGCTCACAGTTATGGGCTGTAGTAACTTGTAGAAGACACCAGGTGGCATGACATAATAAAAATTATTAGCACTCTAAAATGCTTTTCACAATATCATACCATAATTTGCATACCACATACATTCAGGAAAAGTTGAGCTTTCCATTTCCTAGGTCACCATACAAATTGCAAAGTAGCTTTTCAAGAACTCACCTTCTGGTAGCAATTCCACTTCAGTACTTCAAGGTCCCTGCTTCTGACTATCTCAAAGTTTTTGTGTTTTATCTTCATTTCCCTCACAAAATAGGTATGAGCTCCAATGTATGGGTGAGAGCTAGAAAAATGGCACTCAAGCCAAGACATGACAGAAGTGAATACCTTTTTATACAATTACATGATTACACATGTTCTCCCAAAAACACATCTGAGTGAAAAAAAAAAATCTGAGGTAACTCTGTCAAGCAAAACAGTGGCCACAATCCTTAAATTTATTATGCTTGTAGGTGTTGATGTAGGTGTACAACACAGATTTTTAGCAGACATACTTGTAAAAGATATTAAGTGAATGCCTATTAACAAAGCAAAATGCTCATATACTATCTGCACCAAAGAAGTTTGCAATATGTTATGGTTAAAAAGATAATGGGTGGGCATCACCATTTTTCTAATTACAAAAGAAAAACAGAACATGAGAGAAGTCAATGAATCACCGTCATTCCTTCTCAGTTCATCTTGGAATTGGTTTCTCAGCACGTATCTGTTTGTTTTTCTAGATCAAAGTAATATTCATTTATTCTTTGTTGTTGTTGTTGTTCTTAACAAGAATTTACTGAATGATGTGCTACGACTAATAAAACCAGATACAACTCATACCATCAACAACAAAGAGGAGACAAAGGAAAAAAGATAGGAAAAAAAATCACGCAAGTATATATACAGGACGGCTGAGGTGATTGTACTAAGAATTTCCATCAGCTTCTGGAAAAAGCAGTGAATGTGTGGAATTTTCACCTTAACTAACACTGATGTCTTGACTATGTTGATCTCTACATCTAAGAAGGACATCAAGGATAGCAGTGGGTAATACAAAAGCCGTGCTTGAATGCCTGTCATCTCAGTCTTCTAATTATGTACCATTTCTAATGTCATGTCAATTATTACTATGCTCTCTTTAAAATAATTTTTCAAAATGTAAGACAAAAAAAAAGAGAGACAAGAACAAAAATTTAGTTTCTTGAAAGTAAGCGATAGTACTCAACCGTATGTCCAACCTTACATAACTATGTCTGTTAATCTGAGCAACAGATTTGATGATAAAAAATAGGTAATATATCAACCATTGTTAATCAGCTATTCTTGTTTTAAAAATCTACAAGATATGTATAGTTGTATGTTAATCCTGTTCCTGTCTCTGTTTTTTATTTTTTCAAAAATGTATTTAGTACAGGGTCTACAGAGTCTCACTACACAGATCAGCCTTGTGGTGATCCTTCCTATTTTTCAGCCTCCCAAGTGCTGGGATTGCAGGCGCACACCACCATGCCCATCTCATTCACGGTCTCAGCACGCCCCTTGGGCAGGGCTGGCCCAGCAGGCCCAGGATCGAAACCCCAACCCCTGAGTCTGCCCAAGCAGTTGCTTTAATCTGTTTTTGATCTTTGTTCTTGCTTTGTTCTTTACTTTTCAAAATAAAGTAAAATAGGGCCGGCAAGGTGGTTCAGAGGTCTAAAGGGCCTGCTTAAAAAAGCTTAGGCAACCACAGGGACCGCGGTTCAATCCCTGGCACCACATGTTGCGCCAGCCCCACCCCCAGGGCAGGCTGAGCTAGCCATAATAAAATAAAATAATGTAGTCCCAAAGTTAACATCGTGCTGTAGTTCCTAGACTGGTTCACGCCACCTGAGGGTCCTCCTTGTCCCACCAGCACTGTGGCTGGCTCTGCCTTTCCGTGTGGGCAACGCCATCACCATCTGTGGCTCCAGAAGATTCAGCAACATCTGTCAGCCTAAGGAAGAAGCACTTTGGATCACAGTCCTGGAACCATGGTGAACGGATGGAGGAGATGAGCTGTTGCTGCTACTGCTTTCTTCGGGTGTACATCACCAAACACCACGGACAGCTTCTCTAACTTTAAAACTTCTGATACGCAGAAATGTCAATTCTTTGAAACCTTTAAACCAACCAGAACAGGCGCATACAAGTTGTTTCAGAGATCTTTCTTGTGTAACACTAAGTAGAAAGAAATATTCAAAGACTAGGAACATGGTCTTCAGTATGGGCTTTGCCTAAGTGTTACATCAATGTCAGCTGGAACTCATGGCAAAACATGAAAGTGTTTCCCCACAGTGCATGGTCCATTAGTATTTCCTGAGATGCGGCCTGGATATTTGTGCTATATTTTTTTCCCCACAATTTTGCTAAACGACCATAGAATGAAGATCAAAGTGAAATATTGGAGATTTATTTCAGTCAAGAGCATCAGAGAGGAAAGTGGTTTTGGACCAGGGCCTTGAGCATAGCAGAGAACATTCCAAACAGGTGGAAAAGCAAAAGCAAAGCACCTTGAGCAGAGACAGCAGCGTGTAGCAACCAGTCATGTCGGAGTGAGGCGAAGAATACACACGCCGTCATAAAGTTGACATGGACCTTGGGTGTGTGACACGGAGAAAGTGTGGGCTTTGCTTTCTCGGTCAGGAGTTGAGTCACGGTGAAAGGCCCAGTGTGCAGCCCTGACCCAGGTCGGGGCCATGACGTCATTAGCGAACTCTGACGCCACGCAGGAGGCCAACCACGCACAGCGCTGGGTGGCTCCCGTTGGTTCAGCGACAGTGACTTGGGATCTTCTAGTGTGAGGAAACCGCTTTGAATAATATACCAGATTTCTAGGGGAGGGGAACCTGAACATGGGGTTAAAGAAACAGCGTCTCTGATTCTTTCATCAGAGGCCAAATAAATCTTTTTATTTTTATTTCTTTTGTCTTCTTGAGACAGGGTCTTGCTATGCAGTTCAGGCTGGCCTTGAGCTCACTTCATAGCCCAGGCTGGTCTCGAACTTCTAAGGATCCTTCTGTCTCAGCCTCCCAAGTGCTGGGATTACAGGTGTGCACCACCACACCCAGCTCCGATAAATCTTTCTATCATGGAAAAGAAACACAGAAATGTTCTATTCTTGATCCCAAATGGTGCACTTGAAGAATGCGTTCCACACTACCCAACTTCCCAACAGGAGCTCAAAGCGGTGCCCTTTTTTTTGGTAGGAAAAAAATGGTTTTGTACATGGGATGAAACAATATAAATTCAAAACTTATAGGTCATGGTTAGCTCTAACACTCATCTCTTTAAAAAAAAGAATTATGAATTTCCAGTCAAAAACCAACAGGGTATGTGTGTACACCTCTTTGGATGTGTGACAAGACACACAGCTGCAGGTAAGTTTGAGTCCAATGCCTGGCCTCTTTTCACTCTGTCTCTGTCTCTTTGTCTTTCTGTCTCTCTGTCTCTCTGTCTCTCTCTGTCTCTATCTCTTTCTGTCTCTGTCTCTCTGTCTCTGTCTCTCTCTGTCTGTCTCTCTCTGTCTCTGTCTGTCTGTCTGTCTCTGTCTCTCTCTCTGTCTCTCTCTGTCTCTCTGTCTCTGTCTCTCTCTGTCTCTCTGTCTCTCTCTCTCTCTCTCTCTCTCTCTATGGTACCAGCGTTGAACTCAGGGCCGTGTGCTTGCTAGGCAGGTTCCCTACCACTGAGCTACATCCCCAGCCCACCTGACCTCTTCTAATGCTAGTTTTTAGATCAAGTCTGATACTTGCTACAGCATGGTAGGGTTAGCAAACACGCGTTCAGGCAGGCCAATGAGCAGAAAGCAAAGTTCAGAAGCAGCCCCCAAGCTCAAATCAGTGAAAGAAATGGGTGGGCTTGCCAACCAATTATATTTTTGTCATGAAAAAGTAAATACCTACCTCATACCATAACCATACCAAATTACAATTGGTTAAGGACTTTGTCATTTTTTTTTTTTTTTATTGCCAGTGATTGAACTCAGAACCTTGCACTTGCCAGGCAGATGCTTATATTGCTGAGCTATCTCCCTGGTCCAGCTGAGCTTTTGTTGTAAACAATAAAACTATAACTATGCACTTGTATTTTCTCCATGTGCTATGTATGTTTTCTTACATTTTTTGTGTCTACTTTGTATTTTGTCAGCTCTTCCAATACAGAGGAAAGGAAGGACTTTCGGCCTATGCCACTAACAGCAGGAAGCAGAAGTGAATCTGAGAGCTGGCTACCAAAACCAGAAAATCTTCACAAGAAAAAAAAATCTCTTAAATCAATAGCTCTGGGCCCGATGTCCCACTTCCCTGCTGTCCACACTGCTGGCCTGCTGTTCCCATGGCCAGGGTGTTGTTTTCTCAACATTATCTAATCCACAATCAAGTGGGAGAAAGAGCTTCAAATGAGATTCAACACTCAGATGCAACCATGACCTCAAGTGTGTCAATCTTTCTGGAACCTAGTTTCTTTTCTTATAAAAAGAAGGTTGTTTTTTTTTAAGAAATAAGAATCACCTTGATTTATTTCTGTCCTACACTTCTAGCATTTCCTGTGTAAAGCCGTGACTTACATGGCAGTCGGCGAGAGACAATAACTAACCATTCTTTCTTCTCCCGACTAGAGGCCAATTAAGATACAAGATAAGTCAGAGAGAAAATGATATGCGAAGAAACAGATCTTATCTACCCCAACTCCTTCCACTGCTCGTGAAACCATGAAACAATGGAAAAGCGCCGTCTAACTCCAGGCACACAGCGCCCCATTGCCCTGGCTAGCTGGTCTAGTTCAGGGCTCTCCCTTCCACTGAGCAAAGTGCATAAGTTATCTAAGTAGGTCTTCGCTTCTCTGGTCTCCCCACCATTTTATCTGTTCTCTGAGCTAGCTCTAGAAAACTAGAGAAGCCACACTCATTTTGAGTTTGGAGTCAGGAAACAAGGATCTCAGTCTTGATTCTGTGACCATGTGGCTCTGTGACCAGGGGAAAAGCTCTACCTTCCTTTGGAGAACTAGACACGATCAGCTCATCCCATCTTCTCCCCGAATATCGAGTCAAGCTGCACATAGAGTCAGTAAGTTTGTTTGTAATGTATCCCATTAGTGGCATAGATGTTGCCCTTTCTAAGGGGACTGATGAAGTAGTTCTCTGGTGTTCATTCCTGGGCCTTCCTACTCTCCCTAGGGATGTGGATATCTCACATACTTTGTCCTTTCTTATCAGTGCTGTTGCTTTGCCTTATGGTATCAACACCCAAGCCCTGCTTTCCAGAGACTTCTCATTCTAGAAGAGACGAGTCGCTCTGTCTCTGGCTGCCGGAGAAGCCTTGTAACTAGTTCTACACAAGGCACAGTGTGTAAAAGGGGCACGTCCTACTCAGAGGCCAGTGGCCCTCCAGTTGTTTCGCCCTCTGCTGTGGCAACTGGAACCCATCTGTTGAGATGTCTGTTTCCCAAGTTCTTGCACCATGACAGACACAGAGGACAGCTTGATTAAGCAAACAAGATTTCTTGCCACAGTGTATCCAGCCTAGTGTGACATAACACACCTCCCAAGGGGAGGCAGAGGGTCACATGGCCACTGCTGTCCCGTAGCTGTACGCAGAGCTACCAACAGCATCACTGTGGTGAGGCCCAGCTCTATGAGAACAATTATTATGTATAACCTTAGATATTGTTACACATTGTGTGTTATCTTAGCCATCACACTATGTTGTACATTATATTACCTGTAATAAGTAATCAAATACTTCTTGTACTTGTTTGCATTGCTTTTTTTTTGTAAACCAATCATTTACTTGAGAGAGAAAGAGAGAGAGCGAGAGAGAGAGAGAGAGAGAGAGTATAGCAGTAACTGAAATTACATTAGAAGCAGCACAAATCTAAAAGACAAGCATGACAGGTATTCCAAGCATAATTTTAGTTGTTACCCACTGCTATCCTCAGTGTGAAAAATATTTTGATGGTTCTTAGGACCATTATCTAATTCATCCTATGTATAGAAGTGCATGGTTTTGCTCCTGTCATGTTTCCTATCTTTTCTGTCTGCAGTCACTTCGTTGTTTAATGCTTAAGTCCTTGGTTACCATTCAGCTGTGTTATTGCATTGCTTTTTAAACTAAAAATGATCAGATGGGTTGGAGAGATAGTTCAGTAGAATAAGCACCTGCCTGGCAAGTGCAGGGTCCTGAGTTCAAAAAATAAAAATAAAATGCAAAAAAATAAAATAAAATAAAAATAAAAATGATCGGATGAAGAGGTTGCTGAATGCTCTAAATAGTTCCAATCTGTTAGGAATTGTATTCCTTCTCATTTATTGTTGGATTTCATAACATTTTCACCACTTTCTGAAGATATAAATGACTTTTTTTAAAAAAAATGAATGAAGGGGCCGGCGAGATGGCTCAGCGGTCTAAAGCACCTGCTTAGGCAAGCTTAGGCAACTGCAGGGACCACAATTCGACGATCCCCCGCACTACATGCTGCGCCAGCCCCACCCCCAGGGCAGGCTGAGCCAGCTATAATATAATTAATTAATTAATTGATTAAAAAATGAGTGAAACTGAGGATCATCTTAGATCACCTACCTAAATTCACATTTATGTTTTGTAAAGGGTAACATAAACCTAGGACAGTAAGCTTCAGAGCCTTGGAAGTGAGATTTTTTTCTTAAAGAGGAACCTCTTTGCATTTTCATTTTATTTTGAAAAAATTTTAAGAATGTACAAAAATGCAGAACAATATAACAAGTCCCCATCTATGCATTATTTAGATTCAGTAGTTATTAAGGTCTTGGCTGGGTGTGGTGGTGCATCCCTGTAGTCCTGGCACTCGGAAGGCTTAGGCAGGAGGATTATTGAGAGTTCGAGACCAGCTTGGGCTACAAAGTGAGCTCAAGGCCAGCCTGAACTGCAATAGTGAGACCCTGTCTCAAAAAAAGAGAAAAAAAATGCCCACTTGCTTTTTCTGATTTGGGGTTTTTGTTATTATCTAAATACGCTCCTATTTGTCTTCTTGTTTGTTGTTACAAGAGCACTTTAGACCCATCTATCATTGCACTCATATGCAGTTCGGTGTACATGTCTTTAAAATACCCATGTTTTCTTATGTGACCACAGTGCCATTCCCACACACCAAAATATTCTCCGTTCCTGCATTGGTTTTCTAAAATTCAAGTTAATGGCAAATTAATACTTCGAGCAAATTATTTTGTAATGTAACACAGTACCCACTTGTGAAACACTGTGGTGCTCTCAGTTCAACAAAGAGGAGATAACAACTGTTTTGTTTCACGGGTGACACCAGGTCAAAAGGGACACAGAGTAGCCAGCTAGACAGCCCTTCCTCCAGACCGAAACGCCTGTGGCCAGGGTAAAGGTTATCCCAGCTCCTATCCATCAAAGCCTTTCTTTCACAACAAGGTCAACAAGTGTTTTGTTCTAAGGAGCCCCTCAGATGGGTGGGCGTAGAGCGTAAGACACCATGAAATGCAGAGGAGAGGGTTTCGAGGCCCCAGTACATCTCACCTTGCCCGTGCAATCCGGGTATTTTGTTACCACAAACTCAAACATCACTTTCTCATGTAAGTACATCTTGCTGTGTGTGTTGTTGTATGCTTTGATTTGCATGGAAAAAGGAACTAGAAACTGGTGCTGGATTACTGGAAAATCTCTATCACCAGCCTGAAGCTGGGATGGCAGGCCCTTTATTTGGTGTTAATCACAGTGTTCCTATCACATGAAAAGTTGTGATATATTTTATTCAAAATATTTGTGGCCAACACTGCTTTGAATTTTAGAATTTTTAAACATTTTGGAATATTCGCGTACATAATTTGGGGATAAAATTTTCCTTTAGGTTGCATAGAGGACCTGACCCCTGCACCTGATGGTAATTTTATACGATATTGTAAACAATCTTTGTGCAAGAAGCTGAACTTCAGGGTGTTGAATCTTCCACTTGTGACCTCCCATCTGGGCTTAAAGTCTCAGATTTCGGATCATCTCATACCTGCCGTTGTCAGATAAGGATGATCGACCTGTTTTTATAATCCTTTATAAATACATTAAGCAAAAATAACTTGAGAAGAACAGCAGGAGATAAAGCAGGGCAACTCTGGGGCAAGGGGGGCATCGTTAAGCTCTTGTTTCCTCACCTAGAAAATGGGATTTACACTGGCGTTAGGATTGTGATAACTAAGAAAATGCACGAAAAGGGCCCGGTAGGACCCCATCCCACAAAGAGAGAGGACACTCCGGGGCCTTGTAGGCCTAAGACAGCACCACAGGAGAGGCCGAGACCCCCCTGGGGAAACTGCCAGCACCAGGTGAAGAACGAAGAGTGGTACAAACAGGGGCAAAAGTGTGCTTTGCCTTGATTACTAGAAATGGAGACAAGGGACTCACGTTTAAGTTGGGGTAAAATCAGAAATTGTTGAAGCTACGTGCTGGAGAGGCACACGCCATGGAATGGTTTTGTTTTCAGAAAGTAACTGATTCTTGGAGTCAGGTTTGAAGCAGGAGTAAAAGGAAATAGAAAATTTCAAAAACCTTGCTATCTCTCTACGGAAGACATAGAGAAGAAATTCAAGTCCTCAGGGAGCAGGGTGAACTGGAGGGCGAAATCCTTCTCACATTAGTTAGAAGTCCTCAGCTGACTGGCTTAGGCATGGTGATGTGCATACGAGTAACACTGTCCTTGGGCTGTCCCAAGATGCCAGGTGACGACTTGGAAATTTTATTATGACAAAACCAAGCACAGTACCAATGTCACTAAGAACAAGTAATAATTGAGAATGGTTGTTTTGAGCCAGTTATGTACAACTGGCCAGCTTTTCCTAACAAAGCTCCTGACAGGCAGCGCGAGCTTGTTCCTGGCGTAAAGTTGAATTTGAGAGGCCACTGAGGTATCCATGTGGCTTTCCCTTGAGTAAATTCAAGAGCCTCTTGTATTTTTTTTAAAAAACTGGGAAAAAAGTATATATTTAGAATTAGCCAGCTGGGCTCAGTTGAGATAATCCCAATTTCATTGGCAACATCTAATGCATCCTGCTCGGGAGCCAGTCGCACATATGTCCTCTTCTCTCCATCAGGCCTGATTAGGGTACTGACCTTGGCAACGCCGATGTCACAGAGCTTCTTTACAGCTTGCTTGATCTGGTGCTTATCGGCTTTGACACCCACAGTGAACACGAGTGTGTTACTGACCTCGATCCTTTTCATGGCCGACTCTGTGGTCAGGGGGACCTTGATGATGGCGCAGTGGTCAAGCTTGTTTCTCCTGGGGCTCTCTTCTGAGGGTATTTGGGCTGCCTCCGGAGCTCAGTGTCTTGGAATGGTGGAAGGTGGGTGATGTTCGTGTCTTCTTTTTGTGGCTGTGGATGCCTTTCAGCCTGGCCTTCTTGGCCTTCAAAGCTTTTGCTTTGGCTTCAGCTTTGGGAGCGGCAGGGGCTTCCTTATTCACGTTTGGTGCCATCTTGGTAGAAAGTTGTTCTTCATTCTTTGTACGTAAGAGTTTCAACCAATTTCTGATCTCTGGGCTGAAGTCTGTTTATAATTTGAGAGGCTGATCTAACTTTTCTTATCATCTAAATACTACAACCCACGAACTCTTTTTTAACACAGCCAAGCTGACCAGTTGTGTGATATCAAGTTTACAAAGAACAGTTGAGTTTTCCATTTCACAGACTTGTAGAACACTTTATTTAAAAGTAATTTCAGACCTACACAAAGGTACAAAGATGTGGTTTGGTTTTGCTTTGTTTTTTTATTTTGATACCAGGAATCAAACTCTGGATTTCACGCTTGTTGGGCAAGCTTTGTACACTGAGCTATATCCCTGGCCCCCAAAATATTATGTATTCCCATGCACCCTACTCCTAGATTCTTCAAACATTAGCATCTTTAAATGTATAACCATAGTATAATGATCAAAATAAAAAAGCAACGTTGATATTTTATTAATCTACAGATATTTACATTTTGCCAATGTCCCATTATCTTTTTTTTTTTTTTATGGCCGACTCAGCCAGCCCTGGGGGTGGGACTGGTGCAACATGTGGTGCTGGGGATCAAACTATGGTCCCTGCGGTTGCCTAAGCTTGCATAAGTAGGCACTTTAGACTGCTGAACCATCTTGCTGCCTCCCCCATTATCTTTTAATTCTCATTCAAGACAGAATTATCATATCACAGTTAATTTAGTTATCATTTTGCATAAAGTTTTACATCAGAGGTTGATATAGTTTGTTCTGGAAAGCGCGAGATAGTCGATATTTGTGTCCTGTGGGCCACATGGTCTAAGAACGGTTTCACGTGGCCAGAAGCAGCCATGGGGGCCACAGCAACAGCTGGGTGTGGCCGTGTGCCATAGAGCCCTGCAGTTGTGCCTCCTTCTCGGCTGTTTTGCTTTTTGTGGTTTCAGTCACCTATGGCCAACTGTGGTACAGAAATATTACACGGAAAATTCCAAAAACAAATAATTCATATGCGAGTGCTTCCAGGTCAGAGCCATGGCGGTGGCAAATTCAAGCCCGGTAAACCCCGTGGTGTTCCTCGATGTTAGCATTAGTGGCCAGGAAGTTGGCCGCATGAAGATCAAACTGTTTGCAGATGTCGTGCCCAAGACGGCCGAAAATTTCAGGCAGTTCTGCACTGGAGAATTCAGAAAAGATGGGGTTCCAATAGGATATAAAGGAAGCATGTTTCACAGGGTCATAAAGGATTTCATGATTCAGGGTGGAGATTTTGTTAATGGAGATGGTACTGGAGTTGCCACTATTTACCGGGGCCCATTTGCAGATGAAAATTTCAAACTCAGACACTCAGCTCCAGGACTACTTTCCATGGCGAACAGTGGTCCAAGGACAAATGGCTGTCAGTTCTTTATCACCTGTTCGAAGTGTGACTGGCTGGCTGGATGGGAAGCACGTAGTGTTTGGGAAAATCATTGATGGACTTCTAGTGATGAGAAAGATTGAGAATGTTCCTACAGGTCCCAACAATAAGCCCAAACTGCCTGTAGTAATCTCACAACGTGGGGAGGTGTAGTCCAGGCCAAGACTGAGTCATGAATTAGACCTCAGGAGCACAGAGCCCTTCTTTCACTGTGAGTGATGTAAAGACAGATTTGCCAGCATCCAGCAACCTTGGAGTATCACTGACTTGAGAGTAGAATTGCCCTTTATGGCATTGAGGACTAGGAAAAAGAAATTTGGATTGTTAAATGTCAGTTCATGCTATAGACGAATATTGGATGATTATAAAAATCATCAATAAAGACATTTTATATCAAAAAAAAAACCCAAATAATTCATATGCTTAAAATGGTACACTGTCAGCATGTTGAAATCTCGCACTGCTCAGCCCCATCTCACACGAATCATCCCACTGTGCAGTGCATCTTCTCCACACACCGTGGCCCTTTGTCACTTACCAGCCAGTTACCAGCTTGGCTGTCACAGCATGGCAGTGCCTGGGCTCAACTAACGCTCACTGCCCCTGGCAACGCCCTGGAGCAGTCAATTCAGACAGGCCAATGAGAAGCCATACTGAATTTGTTTTAAGTGTCATCTCATGTTTTCACCAAAAAAAAAAAAAAAAAATGGTGAGTATGGCACAAAAGATATTTTGAGACACAGACAGACAGACAGATACACAGACAGACAGAGACAAAAAAAAAAGGGTCATTCAGGGGCTGGTGAGATAGCTCAGTGGCCTAAAGCACCTGCTTAGGCGACTGCAGGGACTGCGGTTCAATCCCTGGCACCACATGCTGCACCAGCTCCACCCCTAGGGCAGGCTGAGCCAACTTGCATAACACAAATAATTAGCCAAGTGTAGTGGTGCACGCCTGTAGTCCCAGCACTTGGGAAGCTGAGGCAGGAGGATCATTGTAAGTTTGAGACCAGCCTGGGCTACAGAAGTGAGCTCAGGGCCAGCCTGAACTGCATAGCAAGACCCTGTCTCAAAAAGACAAAAAAAAAAGAAAGAAAAGGGTCATTCACATCACTTTTATTGTACTGCATTATAACTGTTCTACTTTATTAGAACCATTATCAATTGCTGTGTGTGCTCTACAGATTCAACTTTATCATGACAGGACAGGTGTAGGGTAGAAGCATACACGCACGGTCTGGGATGATCGCAGCTCTAGGCATTTGCTAGGATCCTGCAATGCATCTCTTGCAGCTAAGGGCAGCTCCCATGCACTGGAAAACAATTTCCAATCAGATGCGGCAGATGGGCCATAACTTGTCCTGTCCAGATCACGTGTTTTTGAAGTGTGGTTCCCCCTACCTCCTCCCAGTTATCTAGAAACTTACATAATACGCAGTTGGAGGATCTATCTCAGGCCAGTCAGAAACTGGGAAGAGGCATGTTTGCAAGCAATCTGCATTAAAACCAGCCCATGACTTGAGCTAACTTCCTTTCTTTCTTTTCTAACTTTCTAAAGCCCCAACCTGGATGATTTCAGAGTCTTCATCTTCTTAGACCTTGACATTTTGGGACTGTGCGGCCCCACTGATTTTTAAAATAACTTTGATTTTTTTTTTTTTTTTTTTTTTTTTCAGGTTTGAAGCTTTTAGTCATGGTTAAATTCAGGTCATGCATTTTGGGACAAAAATGCTACAAAACTGACGCATCCTCTTTGCTGCACTTAGCAGAAGGCCCATGCTACCAATTTGTCTCTTGGCTAAAGCTTCTCTTAGGTTTTCCCATCATAAACTCACTGCTTTTCTCTTTTCAACCAGTACCTGTCTTCTGGGAAGAGACTCTGACGCTGCATAAATACCGTGTAAGCTAATCTTAGCAGATTTTGTCCACTTTTGAGCAAAACAATTATCACTGCACTGATTTGGCGGGTTTTGCGTTTCCCTCACACTTTCTGCACGTATTCCTCAGAACGCCACATTAACAGCTTTGCCAAATTGACCATTTATTTATTAAGGCAACTATATTTCCATCGGCATGGACCCATGGATTCTGATTTTGTTTATGGCTTAGAATTTATTACTATCATTCAGTTTTGCTTTTAAAGTCTCCCAGGTTTGGCCCAAAGGTGGCCCCTCCATTAAGTTGGCTCCTTATATTTTTCGCATGTTCGCATCCTATTTTGAGCAGTAAGAATTTAAATCTTGGTGGTTTATATTTTGCATTTCTTCCCCTAGTGCTTGGGTTTCCAGCAGTAGGAACCACCTAGAATGATACAAATTTTTTTTAAAAAGAGAGAGAAAAACATTATTTAAAATAGAAAACATCAATACAAGCTCAGCTCAGCTCAGCTTTCTAAAAGTGTCTCTGTGGAGCACTGCCACTGTTTTCAATTCTTTTTTTTTTCTTCCTTTTTTTGGTACTGGAGGTCAAACACAGGACCAATCAAAACAAAAAAAAAATACTCACTCTCTCTCTCTCTCCCTCCCTCCCTCCCCTCCCTCCCTCCCTCCCTCCCTCTGCAGTACTGAGGATTTGAACTTAGGACCTTGTGCTTGTCAGGTAGCCATTTAGGCTGCTCAGCTATATCCCCAGTCCTTGAGTTCTTAACCTATAACTGATAAAAAAATTTACAACTGAACTAATCTTCCACATGTGTGAGATGACACCAAGAAGTTATTATTAATGTCATAATTCTGTGATTCCACTCCATTTAGCTAATTGCCCATTACTGGAGAGTTTTCATATACCATAGTCAACATGAACAGAGCACAATTTTTTATCTGTAGAAGCAATGTATACTCTCCCTTTCCCCATCTCCCTCTTTCCTTCTCTCCCTCTCTCTCTCTCTCCTTCTCCCCCTCTCCCTCCCCTTC
>PVKN010016725.1:0-17677 GCA_004027915.1 Capromys pilorides | reverse complement strand
ATGTTAGAACTTACATTATAATGCACAGACCTCAGTCACATCTAGGTTTCGAAGACTGCTAGAAACAATTTGGCACAATTCTGCCTTGTAGCTCATGTTCTATTAAGGTAAATCTTGCAAGGTTTAAGGGGCTTCCTTTTGTAAGTATTCCCTACTTTTCTATGTATTTCAACACTATTTCCCACCTACAGCCACTTGTTTATTAAATGTGGTCATAGATTGTGTCAAAATGCTCTAGACTTCCTCCAATCCCATATATAAAAAAATTGAAAATAAAAATACAAGACTCCTAAAGCTGTCTTCTGATGCAGTTTTGTTTCATAGCAAATCGAACATTAAGCTAAGCACATCATTTGTTTTGGTCTTGTAACTTTTACTTATCTTCACAAAGCCCAATAAATGTCATCTTGGCCTTTGGTGGGTTAGGTGTAGCCTGTGTACTGGAACTTAGAAGTCAAATGTGAGAATTACTAAAATAGTATGTGCAATCCGAACTAAGTCTTCCTAACTTAAGTCTTAAGCAAGTTCTAATTTTTACTATGACCACTTTGAATAGTTCAGACTTATAAAATTGACAGAAGTTAAAATTCTCTTTGTTGTCAAAATTACAAATATTAAAAAGTTCAAATGTGCACAGAAAGCTGCAGTAAAATTCTAAGTTTCTGTTTCTACCTGGTGTAATCCAGACTGTATCTCACAAAAACATGGGGTATTTATACTGCAAAACAAGGTCCCATTTATTTGTAAGAAAAAGCAGGATCTCAGCAACCACCAGAGCAAAACTCAGCAGCAACCTGCACACAGGCCTCATTTCACTTCCTGCCAAAAACAAAAGTGTTTACATAAAAATAGATACAACGCAGGTATCCTATACATTGGTCTATGACCAGTACTATTTACATTAAAAAGGGTGCATTGCATAAGTCAAGGAATAAAATACCATCATGCATTTCGTTTTAACTTTTAATGTGAAAAATACAGTTACAGAAGTTTGCTTACCATGATTGTCCCAATATTTACTAAAGGAATTACACCCAAGGTTTCTTGTTTCCATATCTGCATCCACACTCGGCTGGTAACCTGAGTATAACAGATTATACCACCTAAGCAACAAGAAATTTTGGAGTAATCCCTACTATACTGACATATTAAACTAAAATTATGGATACATAACCACATTCAAAGTTTGATGAAAATGTATGAAAGAACCCCTAGAATTACAGTTCTTGAAATGTAGAAAATGATGTGGGTCTTCATAAAGGAGCGCTGAGGTCCTTTCAAAGTTTAATGTCACTTTTGGACAGATAAGACATAACGTACTAGAAAGGAACATTCTTTATCGTTCTGCACAAATTAAAGTACAATGCCTTAGTCAAAAGGGAGATGTCAGATAATCGTTACATTGGATGACGTTTTAGTCATTTCTTCAGGAGAATGACTCTTGATGACTTCTTTGATGAACTGTTCAAGCGCAGTGAAATAGCCTTGGCACTGCCACGTGTCATTATGAGTTCCATCTGGAAAAATGGCTAATCTCTTAGTCCGAGATGGGGAGAGCTCATAGAGTTGTTTCATCATTACTGGTGGGATTAATTGGTCAGAGAGGCCAGAGATGAAGAGAGAAGGCATTCTGCACTGAGAAATTTTTCTATAGGACAAAAATTTATTCTTGTAGCACCATAATGGAAGGTATCGCATGGGGAAGAAGGAAAACAAAGTGCTGGCCATATGCGGTATGCTTAAAAATGTGTTCTCAACCATGATGGCTGAAATCCTATGTGAGTTTTCAGAAGCCAAATGAATAGCCACTGCTCCTCCCAAGGAACGGCCAAAAAGAAAAATTTTCGTTTTATCAATGTCAGGTCTAGTCATCACATAGTCTAGCACAGCTTCGGAATCTAAATGGAGTCCTTCTTCGCTTGCTTCTCCTTCACTTTTTCCATATCCTCGGTAATCAACCAGCAAAAGATTAACTTTGAGGTTAACCAACATAAGCAATGCATTTGGTAACCTGTGACCTATGTTACCCGCATTCCCATGAAAATAAATTATGGTTGGGGAATAGGGTGAATTGTCTCCAGTGTATCTTATCAAAATCAGATTTAGACGTACTCCATCTTTGGTTCTGATGAAAATGTTTTCATGTGGAATGCCAGTGGGCATGGGAACATAAAGGCGTGAGGAGGATGGCTGTTCTGGAAAATAAAGCAAAACATCCTGAAATTTATAGAGAATACCTGCGATTGATATGAATATCAACAAAAGCAAAATAATGCCACCATAAAGATGGAAAGTTACTATTAATGGTAAAAGAGAAATACGACAGAGAGCCCAAGACCATGAAGCCAAGGCTATGAGCCATCTTTCGATGAAGTTCCACAGCATCCAGGACTTTTCCATGATAGCTCTCCGTAGGTGTCCTAGAGAAACACAGAGAAGACCAATAATTATATGCTTGGTGTTGTTAAAGTAAGGCACGCAATGAATTACTTCCGAGGGTGGAAGCCACATCACTGTACCAATGAAAACACTGCTTAATTTCCTTTTCCTTCTATTCGCAACAGCCCTGTCTACTGCACCCCTCCAAAGCCATGTGCATGAAACACAAAGATATCCTGAATGCATTCATTATTTCCTGCTAAGCGCCTTCATTCAGGCATTCCCACTGAGGCCACAGGAAAACATGCGGATGACCCTCCAATTGTCGTCTCTGAATAGCCCACGTGGGCTGGCCACTACCCCAGGGACAGGAGTCAGGAGGCAGAGAGGAGATGCCAAAGCTCATGGTCCTTCTACTGCTGAGCCATGTTAATAAGTTCTGACCTAGCAGGACCAACCAAACAGAATTCATTTTCAATTTCCTTTTCCATATTATGAAAAAAATGAATAAAATGGACAAAATAAAAATATCTCCCTGTGGCTGAAGTTTTCATAACATTAATTTGTGTAATCCACAGTCCAAAATTACATTATCTTTAAGAAAAGTTAAACGTGCTGCTTTTCATATCCAGCTTGAAAGTACATTTCCGATTGCTAGACTCTTGAGCCATTCAGTATATGTCACATAATCCTTGCCCAAGTTTTACACCATGGGGTCAGCACAGATTGTTATGATGCGGTAATGAGCAATATTTAGGGACGAATATGATGTACAGCCCTTGGGATGCTTGTGACAGACTACTGGGATGTAATAAGATACTTGGGGAGAAATGAAAATGCACAGAACCCTATGAAGTAAAATGGACTACCCTATGTTTCAAAAAAAGACAACAACATGTAACTGACATAAAGTAAACATTATCAAAGACAATTGTTTTATCATAAAGTTTATGTATATTGTCTTGAAACATAAAAAGAACTTGAAACAGTGCAAATTTTCTCATGACTATTCATTTAGGTACACTTATTTATAAAACCCTTTATACTAAATTCCTTTTATGCACTAACAAAACTTTCATAAGGAAGTCATGAAGTTAACTAAGGTTAACAGATAATTGTTGATGACTTGTTAATGAATTTTTGCTATACAGACTCTCATATTTGAATTCTTATTGAAATGAAACTTCTGAACAGAAACCACCTTCACAGCACTTTATCTGGATGCCGAGAAGTCAACACTGCCACCCAGGGGCAGCAGGGGTTGCCGCAGGAGCACTATCTGCACTCCAGTCAAAAGCAAACAGAATTTAAAGTAAAAACCTAAGTATGGGAGGAAAATTAAACCTGGTGAAAGTCAGATTAAAGACACTTAACTAAGGGGGCCAAACACTAACCTTACTGTGCTGAATTATTTACTATTTTACAATCTGTAATGGCTACCTGTCAACAACTTAAAGCTCGTATGCCTTTGTAGTAGAGCAGACTCCAGGTTTCTGGTCACCTAGACTTCCCACCTAATGTTTCTGTTTTGTTGTTGTTTAAATTGTAAGTAGTATCTGAAGGATTTGGGTTTGTGGCTGAAAGCTATATTAGAAAAATGTGAGAAATGGCATTAACTTCATGTACCAAAAAGAAAGAATCAATTTCAGTGCACTGATTAGGCTGAAAAGTTTTGAGATCATTCATTCATGCATGCGCAATACACACAAAAAAGCAGCTCTGCAACATGTGGTAAGATAATGTTTTAAGACATTTCTTCATTGAAAATATCAAAATCATTGTTTTCTTATACCTAATCTGATCATATATGACAAGCATTAAAGATGAATAAGTCAAATGTCATTTACTTGGTGCTACAGTAGGAAAGGCACACTAACATTCCACCATCCTCACCCTTTGCTGAGTAACGTGATATTTATTTATCATCTACTTCCAGTCTCTTTTGAATAGACTAACAAGTGCTCATTTATCTGGATAATCAGAGACAGGGAAACAGTTTCCAAACCAAAGCTCTTATTTAAAAAACTACTGCAACTGGAATACAAAGCTAAAAGTACAGGGATAAAACATACTTTGAAATTCAAAGTTCATATTTACAATTGTAAAGATCCTCTGTAACTTCCTATTTCATCATATGATATTAAATTTAACCGTTTGAGTCCCAAGCAGCGCAATCGCACTGCTGAGGTTTTATGTCGAGAAAACCCAGCACATTTCGAACATTGTGGACAACTGACGGTGCGTTACCAATTGTCAAAGCTGCGCGCTCAGATTTACTGACGCAAGTACATCACACAGCTCCTTTTAATATAAATAGTACATTGAATCGCAACTGGGATTCATCGATGTAAAAGAAACAAAGCTGTTTGGATTCTTCGACAGTGTTTTTTCAATACCCCCTGGGACTCAAACGGTTAAATGTTAGGGCAGGAATTGGATTCTTCTCTTCATTACAGCATCCCTAAGAGCTGTAGGTTCTCAGGACTAAAATGCCTCATAAACAATACATTACAGGATCTGAATTATCTGCCTAAGAAAACACACAGTAGTGCACATATATGCTTAAGGTGGAATGTCACAAAAGCTGGTGCTTATGTAGATCTATTACTGGCTAAAGAGTTTCCCACAGAACATCCCACACAGTCACTTTAAAGGACTTTATGATAAACTCTCACCATGTGCTGTTCATCAGGGAAGCAGGAATGACAGACAAGTCTTTCTGAATCGTGCTAAGTGTAAGATGGAGTTAGTGAAAGCTGTCGTGGGTGCATGTGCCTGAGGCCTTCTCTTAGGGTACTCTCCTATGCTGGTGGGTTAGCTGAGATTTTTACTCATAGGTGCCTTATTTTCCCTGAGAAGTATGTGTCAACTTCTGCTCCCTCCTCAAGGTGGTACCTCCACCTCAAAGATGGTTTGAGAAATGAGATGAGCAAATTTAGTTTCCACCAGGATTTTCCAACGCACTAACTGCAAAGCACAATTACTCAACAATGTGCTGAGATGCACTAACACCTGTTGGTAAGCCCAGGTATTCTAACTCAATGAGAATCAATACTACTTTTAATAAACTTGATTGCAGAGATCCTATAGCCAGCACTCTGTAAGTATTCTCTACTGTAGTCAGGGTTAACAAAACCTCTATCTTTTCCCACAATAAAAATGACTTCCAGATAACTTCTTGGCAACGTTTCCCTGGAAACCTGCTAAAGGTGTGATATCAGCTGTGTTTCTAAGTAACACTTAGTGAAGAAATGAAAAGAAAGAGTCCTATTGTTAGTCATTTTTGAACCATAGGGACAGTGAGGGTCATGCACAGAGGGAAAGAGAAGCTCGTACCCGGCTCTGCTGAATAGGACATGACAGTCTGTCTGGAGAGTCCCGTATGCAGAGCCTACGTGCTGTGACCAGATGCACTGCATGTAGCCAACATGGGCTCCAGCCCCTCCCACTCATGCGCCATCTTTGCACTAGACCTGCCCTGGCAGCTGGTAGAAGCTGACATGCCAGGCTTCTATCCTTGACAATCAATGGAGTAGCAAAGGGGCAGTGCTCAGCAAGACACTGGGCTCTCGCGAGTTATGTTCAGGCACGGTCTTGCTGGAGGAAGGTCATCTGTTTTCTTTAACGTATGTCCTATATGGCATAACAGTGATGCAACGTGCCATAGGAGAGAAGGGATAGAGTTCTTCAGCATGCTGACATGCATTTGCTACTAACAGCTCAGTATCCCAAGAGAAATGCCAGCGTAACATACTGTGCACACAATCAGATCCAAGTTCTATGAAGAGCACAGACATGCAGAACCCGTCCCTCATTCTACTTCATTATCCAGGATGTAACTTGCCTACATGTTACATGAACCCTAACATGCCTGTGCATTGTATCACAACGGCTCAATATCATATTATTTTGTTTTTTTTTGAGATAGGGTCTCACTATGTAGTACAGAGTGATCTTGAACTCATTATGTAGTCCAGACTGGTCTTGAGGGTGCAGCAATCCTCCTGCCTCAGTCTTCCAAGTAGTGATGTTACAGGTGTATACCACCATCCCTAGCTTACATATGTCTAATGGAAAACTCATTAACTGTGGCTTCTATCACTCCTAGTTAACCCCTTAACCACTTCTGAAATTGTGATGAGTGAGCTTTTACTATGGACCTCATGTGATGAGTGCACTTCACTCCTGGGGTCTTTTCTCTCATACTGTGGCATGCCTCACCACAGACCCCTCCTCCAGTACCCAATACACTCAAGCTCTCCTTTCTCTCTGCCCTGCCTCCTTGAACAAGCACTTTCCATGCTCGTGTCCACTGCTGTCCAGGCTCTTCTATGTTAATCTGGATCTGACACATTCCCCATAGGGCTCTGTAAGAAGGCTTGGTCTCAAATCTGTGACATAGAAGGATGCTGAGGAACCCTGAGGTGGTGTACCCCATAGAAGGAGCTGGGTCACTGGAGGATGCTGAGAGGGCACAATGGTCCCAGACACCTCCTCTCACTCTGCCTCCCAGCCACAGAGAGGGGCAGTGTCCTCTGCCAGGTCCTCACGGCTGCGACCTACTGTCTCGCCACAGGCCCCTAGCTGCACGCCATACTTACGGACTGAACCCTCCTCCCTTACTTGTTCCTTGTATCACAGTGAGGGAAAAAGTGACCACCAACACTCTCTGGGATTTCACTGTTGCTCATGCTTCACTTAGGCTGCTATCTTCTGCTTCTGCTTCTCCTCTGCAACCCCAGCTTACCTGTCCTGAGTGTCTGGTGCTCCCTTGATACCGCAAACTCATCCACAGCATACTTAACTCCCCCTCCCTCAACGTGTTGGACGCACTATGCTGACTACGGACAAAAAGCATCGTGGGAAACAATGCATTTTTTAAAAGCATGGGTTGGATTCTGAGGCTCAGTATATAATATGTAGACCAAAATTTACTTTTACAGCATCGGTAGTCACATGTATTATAGTATAGGTCTTATATTTGAAATAAAATAGAGAAACATTTCTGTGCTTTCTAAATGAAGCAGTTTGAATTATGTTGATATTAGTAAGCACTTCTTGTGGAATCTACTGAAAAGAACTCAGATGTGTTATATACCTACTGGCACTGATGCCATAAAATGAATATAAACTTCATGTTTTGCAAACATGTGCTAATAAAATTTGTTTTTAATTTAAAGTATCTATTACTAATAATATTGTCTATTACTAATAATCTATTAAATATTACCAATAATCTATTAAATAATATAACCTATTATTAATCTATTAAAATGTGACTAGTCTTTATATAATAGACAAGTTCAGTTCAATGACTATTTTCCTTCTAAAAGAATGGTTCTAAAGTATTCAACTTCAAGTCTCAGCCACGCTGGGGAAAAGCTCTGAGTCTGATGCCCTTGACCTGTCTGGGAGTGGCATTGTGTGAGTTTCACAGTACTCAATGCAGTATGGTCACCGTTTTTCCTATCTTTAAACATAGGTCCATTCTGGGTGTGAAATAATCAGTATGCAACCACACCGGAGGATGGTTTAAAATTGCAAGCATGTTGACTGCCATACCAGCTCAAGAAGTCAACCTAGCAAGCGGAGGCCAGGTTCTCCTGACTTCCACAAATCGCATCATGTGTACGCTATACTTGGTCTTTGAGATTATGCATGGCTCCATTTTTAGAAAAAGTATTTCTTTTATAAACTGCTACCAAAAAATATAACTTAATAGTGAAGTTATGTTAGCCTTGAAGCTGAGCCCTCAGAATGCTCCTGCAGGTCTCTCAGGGAGCTTAAAGGCCCAGCCTAGACCTGGTAGGCCCTCAGAGTTGGTTTCCAAGCCTCTCCCAGGCTGGCAGTCACCTCATTTCAACACATTCTACCATTCTATTGAAAGACTAAAGACAATGCCACAAATCCTAGGCACAGACACCAGCTACGGGAATCTAGTACTCAGAATTGCAGATCAACTACTAAAGGTGAACAGATGTACTACAGCCCTGGTTCTCCTGCGGCTAGGGACCTACTCAGTAACTCAAGCAACTCACGGACAGCCCAGGAAACATGTCCACGTAATACAAGCTCGCTCAGCTACGGAGGTGCCTGAGTCAAAGAAACCACACAATGTCCATGAATATAGCACAAGAAAGTAAAAATCTTAACCATGTGTCCTTCACTCCCTAATTTTAATAATCTATTTGGTCCTCATTAGGTTTGACTATGTACAGACACCAAGGGAAAACTTGAGCAAACTTAAAAAACAGGACAAAGGATAACTCCAGGGTTAAGAATCTCCTCCTTTCTACCAAGCAGCTGTCTATATGTCATTTATTTTTAATCACTGAGCACAACTATTCACAGAAGCGGAAGTATTTTGCATAATCTAAATACATACTCAACAAGGGCAGTATAGAGGAAATTAGAGCAATTAGACCGATGGACTTAAAGGTCCCCCTGTTCAAATTATTTGCTGAGGAGTGGACTGACCAGCCTCAAGAGGCACAAGATCAGCCCTTGTGCTAAATTCTGAGACAGGGTCCTAGCAAGTTTCGGACACCACAGGCTGGCTACCTCTTGGGAGCCTCCTACCTCTGCCTCCCAGAGCACTGGTAGGATGGGCCTGTGCCACGGTGCTCAGCATAAAGTCCCTACTAAACAGGGTATTTCCATGTCAACAATTCTCAAAAGATAGCTGCAGACGCCTGGGGGTGCGTAGATCCTCTCAAGGCTCCAGCGGATCAGTGTCACACACATATTTACTTTACCACCATTTGACCTCTGCACTAAGAAAGATGAGTACAAATGCAAGAGCCAAAGCAGTAGCATTAACATGAAAGAATATCACATCCTCCACCAACATGAGCTCACAATAAAGGAGAAAGAAAAGCCAATTTCATTCAAAAAGAGCAGGGATGAAACAGTAAAAATTACTAACTGCACCTCAATGAACAAGTAGCTATCTTTTTAGCAAACTGTGTGACACGCATGACAAACCAGACCATACACGCATCAAGATACACCTGAATAGGAAGCTGAACTGGCTACAGTTTTCAGGTGACAGCACCTCTGTGTATAAAGTTACTTGACAAAACAGGGTCAGCCAGACCCTGTGTCTCGCAGGCATTTTCTAGGAAAGGAATCAAGTTTCCAATTGTTCTGCAAGGGGTGAGTTTTTGGGTGGTGGTGGTGACTGACATAAAGAAATATGATTTTTCATGATCCATTAAATGTTTTACCCTTTGGAAGAACATGCATAACTCAGTACAGCAAATATTCTAAGCCCTGATGAATGATTTCATAGCTCAACCAGAGCTGAGTGTGCAGCTCCTTGGAGGTACCAACAGTTCCAAACCATTCAGCAAGGCTTCTCTGCGATGGGGGGTCTAGGAACCCCACAGGGCACAGAAGAGAGAATTGGCTCTCCTAACTACTCCTCTCATGACCACAGCTTGCCTGAGCCCACGGTTCTGCAGGTTTCACTTAAAGGAGCCTGAATGCAGAAACATGATAATCTGTCTGTTCTAATAAGCAGATTAAAGTTTTTTTTTTTTTTTAAGAAAATGTTAAACCATGCCATAGTTATATTTACAGTTGTTTCACACAAAATGCTAAGTATAATAATACATAATAGACTTACTATTATTATTTTTTATAAACTCTGGCTTTAGCTTCTAATCCAATAAATATTTGTATAATCTACATAAGAAAAAAATGGGGTGGTGGTGTTGAATTGGAATTTTAAAATGTAAAAGTGTCCGGAAGACCAAATAGGTTGTGAACCCATGTTTTATAGTCTAACTGCATAACTTTAAGTGACTTTCCCCTCAGAAACTTGCTCCTTAAAATTAAGAATGATATGCTATACTTGTGGAAATCCTCTATGCATTATATTATAAACATATTTAAGTATCTTTACCCAATATTTTATCCAAAATTTAAAAATAAGATGTAACTTACATACATCAAGAAGTAAAATACAAACTAGAGGAGTACATACACTTTAGTTAGCATTCCCCTAATAACTAGAAGAGCAGAAGTTGTATTTTATAAACACAGGAGTTTCCACACAATTAAATTCTTTTTTAAGAGCAAAGTGCTCTGTGTTGCAGAGTATATATATATATATATATATATATATATATATGCAACTTAATGTTTTATAAAGCAAAATATCCTTAAAAAAATACATGATTTACCTATACATGAATTATATATGAAATCCCCCAAACCATTTGACCAACGACTTAATTATAAGGAGAATTAAGTAATAGTTAACATACTATCACTTTTAAAGGTCCTTAAGTCTAGAAGTCTGTCTAAAAGCCAGGGCGACTCAACACGAAACACTGCACCCCAGCCTACAGGGACAGCATAGCGTGCAACTACAAGGGAAGAACAGAAAGCATGCTCACGCCTCGCTGCCGACATCCACGTCTTGGGGAGAAGGGGACCCACAGTGCTTGCTAAGTACTCTGGGGAAACTGACACCTTCTGGTCTCAGAGCAAGCCACATGCACCTCAGATCTGGCCTCCTCCCAGCAATCTGTCTGCTGTGCTGCCAAGCCCTGGGAAGTCAAGACGCTGCACCAGCCACAGGTGAAACAGACACTGATTGCTGCTTGGGTGCGTAAAGGCACCACGGAACGAATTAGGTCCTTGTCTAAAGCCTGCCCACATGGCATAGACAATGAAACCGTGTGCACCAACAGTCCTGCGGACAACAGCAGCAAGCGCCTGTGAGACCTGGGGGGGTCATGGTGGGTCCAAGGGAGCACTAAACATGGGCAGGAACAAACATCTCACAAACTATACCAGGCAGCAACGTAGGGTGACAGTTACACTTTCTGCCTTCACGTCACATTAAAGCCTTCGCAAGATGGCCTGCTTTGATGAAAACAAACACAGGCTGATTATCGCCACCATGGCAGCCAATCACACTGGTCAACACATGAATCTGTAAGAACATGGTAAGTCAGACTAGAAGGCCTCAAAATCAGAAGTGTAATTACCGATTCTAGAATTCGTACTAGTGAGATTCACAAAGCTGACAATTCACGAATGGGTAACATTCTAAAAATTTTACTTAAAATCTAGGCGGGGAAACTTGTAAGTTATTTTTTTATATGAAACTAACGTTGCAGTATAGGTGGAGTTTGAGGAAAGCTGCTGAACACATGTAATTCATATGTGTTTCTACATGTCATTCTCAAATAATTGTACCACTACAGGGGATTTCAGCAGAAGGTACTGGCTTTACAGTTTAAAACCTGTGAAACACAACACTATTATGAAATCTCCCATTTAAAAGGGAAAACCTTACTTAGAACTAGATCCTTTTTTATATCTGCTAGAGTGTTTAAAGAACTCAAACTTCTTGAAGGAACAAACAAGAACTGGAGAGACTTTAGAACCTCCAAAAAATAATTAAAGGAGCTCCTGATTGATGAAAACAGAGAATCTGAAACTGGCGCTGAGGTGAGTGAAGAGAGGGGCCCAACCACAGAAGCGTGTCAGGGCCAACAGTTTCCTGTACCTACACTGGGGAAGTCAGACTGCGGGCTGCACGCCACTTGGCTAGAGCCCGCTCTTTACTCAGCACGGACTCTTCCGTGTGCCTGACCGCAGGCTGCTAGCCAAGAGCTACCTGTGGGCACAGAGCACACACTGAGCTGGCTTTCATCACTCTAAATTAATGATCTGTGGAGGCGGGCGGGGCAGCGGAAGGGAGCCTCTTTGGGGCGTGGACTGCTAATGGCAGGGTAGCTTCAGCCAGCTCGCTCGGCGTCTCTACACGAGTACTTCCTCATAGGTAAAATGAGAATGACGCACTGCATGGAAATATTACCGAGATCAAACGTAGCGGTGTGCTAATAAATCCAGCTTGTGTCATTTGCCACGACGCAAAGTATTTCATTATCTACCAGAACGAGTTCCGGTACAACGAGGAGTCCTGCTAGCCTTGGACTAAATAATAGAAACAGCTCGCTGCAGGCCACTCTGTTTGTGCCCGGGAAATAATTAGGGCAATTCTTTATTTTTCTGTCAACGTCAAACTCAGGTGGTAGACCACGAGAAAGTTTCCCTTGGACCTCTACCGCCAATGGTCCCCGTTCTGTAAGTGGTGCTAAATTACGTGGGGACACCACCGCCGTGTACTGCAGTGCAATTAACCTGGTTACACATCTGTGGGCTCCTGGTGGCAGCGACCTCCTCTTGGTTAACTCCGCATTTTCACCAAAGAAAGGTGCCCGGTGCCTGGTGCCTGTGCTAGGAATCAGGGCCAGTTGACACCTTGGGTGGGAAGGAGTTCTCCCCAAGGCGATCAAGTGTGTGCCCAGTGCGCGCCGAGGCAAGGCACAGCTCCCGGCGCGCCCTCGCTGCTCAGTCACCACCACCAAGCAAACGTCAGGGCGGCTGCGGAGCTGTCGCTCGTCCTCGCTCGCGACACCTTGGCCAGCGCCGCCAGGCACGCGCTCAGCCCCAAGGATGACAACGACCCGCGTCGCCGCAAGCGGCTCGCTCAGAACTTCTGGGCCCGAGCTCGCCCGTGGCCAGGCTCGCGCGCGCGCTTCCTGCCGGCGTGGGAGGCGCAGTCTGCCGGCTTGCACACACGACTGGGGCTGCGGGCAAACGAACGCGGCCACGGTCGGCGCGCGCCGCGGTTCCTGCCCGGCCGCCGCCGCCGCTACCGCCCGCCGCCCGCCGCCCAGTAGCACTCACTCAGGGTCGCCGGCGGGCTGCGCAGTCGGCCGCGGCCGCGAAACCGGGCTGCGCGCAGCAGCGTCGCCCCGCGCCGCTCCCGTCGCTCCTCATCGTCCCCCGCCAGCCGAGGAGCCGCTGCCGCCGTCGCCACGGTCTGCCCTGGAGCCCCTGCGGCGCGGCGCTGAGCGGCGCTCGGCAACACCACTTCCGGCCCACGCTCGGGTGTCGCCCGCAAATGCCCCCGCCGGCTCCCACATAACCTGCTCTCAGTCTCCCCGGAGCGGGCCCCCAGCCCGACCTGCTGAGCATGCGCAGAGACCGCGGTCCCTGGAGTCGCGCGACGGTGGCCGTGAAGGCTAAAAGACCTTGGCGGCGCGGGACCCGAGCTGCTCGGTTGCCAAACGCTCAAGGCTTTTTGAGTTCTTCCGGGAGCTTGTAGAATCTGCAGATTAAACCCTAGACTTCCGGGGCGGGAGGACCCGGGATAACCCGCGGCAGGGAAGCCACCCTGTAATCCTTTGAGACAGTTTTTACCCAAAAAATGTCTCCCGATAGCGTATTAGTATGTGAGGTGAGTTCACAATTCAAAGCGCTGTGGACTGTCAAGGGCACTTAGAGGCCTGAATCTGGAACAATCTGAGAACCCTTTAAAGAAAAAGAAGGCGATCTAATTTTTCTTTCCAGTTTTTCCAAAAGCGCAGTATCGGAATACACTGGGACCCCTCCCGGGGCCTTGGAACCTAGAGTTTCATTAGCTTCACCGTCCACCTGTTGTACCAGACCTTATAGTCTACATGTGTTATTTCCCGTCTTATCCTTGGTCATACCCACTTCTGTGTACACTTTTATATACAGAAAAAATTTCGTAAGTCTGTATCGTCATTTTTGAAAATTTTAACACATATATCTTGCTACCAGGTAAAGAGCTCCAAGCCAAAGCTGGGCTCCTTGACCTAGAGCTTCCAAACTTTAAAAACTAGTAAATGGCAATCGCTAAAGCACTCCATTTATATAAGTAATCACAACAACTCTAGACGATGCTTAGGAAACCTTTGTTCTTAGATCTAAGCACCTAAAACATGGTAGTGAATGAGTTTTGAATTAGTACAAAATCTGTCTTAGCTTGTGGTTTTCCTCCAGTAACAAAGTTCAGTTTCCCAATGTAGGAGCTCAGTAGATGCCAAACAAGACACAAAGGTACGCAGATGCACGCCCTTTCATTAGACCAGCAACGGAAGTCTCCAACATTGCAGCGAAGTACAGTAAAATAAGGAAGCTGAATAGTAGGCTAGAGAAACTGTTATTCACCAAACAGAATCCTGTGGCTTTACAACGTCATAGATGACATCAGAGAAATACTCATATTAGTGAATGCCACTTGCAGAGAAAGTATGTTGTGCTAGGAGCCCTAAGATCGAGTTCCACCTCCACTAGCATTGTGAACTAAGTCTCAGTTCTTTCTGCACAATAGACGGCCCCTAAAGGCACCTGGCAGTTCTGAAATGTCTTATCAGAGCCCATGGCAGCAAAACTTCACTTTCCTGTCAACATATTATTTATACTAAAAGGAAATAATTATGAGTCCCCCCACCCCCTTAGAATAATTTGTCAAGTCTCTGTGCTGGAGAGGGGCAGATCCCAGCAAGATTTCAATGGAAAGGAGCATCGCCTTGAACAGAAAAAGGACTGGGCTTGTTTCCATCTCTTAAACTTAAGTATCACAATTACTGTTTCGTGGGTCTCAATGGAGCTTTATCAATTCTGTTTTGAACCCTCGAACGTGTGTTAGAAGAACCCAGAGCCCAAGCAACTATATATCTGTATTATAAATGATGCAGTTGTGAATCATTTTCGTGTTAAGAACTCGAGGAGGGTGGGGAAGATAGCTCTGCGGCATAAGTGTCTGCCTGGCAAGTGCAAGGTCCTGTGTTTGAACCTCAGTCCTGGAAAACAAAATAAAACGAAACAAAACTAGTGTACACATCAGAAAAAAAAAAAAGGAGCCTGAAATAATTTTGCGAAAGCCTGCTTTTTCACCGAAATAAAACAACAGGGTTTTTTTTGTTTGTTTGTTTTGGCGGCGGGGGTGGGGCAGGGGGGCATCCTCTTCTCTCCGGGTTGCTTTCATAGCCCAGCTGCGAAGTAGGAGCCCGGTTGTCAGTTTCACATGCAGAGAACAACTTGCTAGTTAGAACCTAGACTCAGGCTTCTGTTGACAAATCAACACGCCAGGTGTGTTGCTCAGCGAAGAAACCAAGTCACGCGCGGGTCGACCGCTTGCAAGCAGCACTCGCAGTGGTAGGGAAGCAGAGCTGGGGCTGAGATTCCCAGCGGAAGGGGCTCACCGACTTTCTCCAGGAGAAACGCGCTCCGCCCTTTCTCAGCAGGGGTCGCTGCGCCTGCGCACACAGTCCCGTGCCTTCCTGCCAGTCCCGCTGCCCTCACAGCTCCAGTGCGCGTGCGCGGGACGCGGCTTCAGCGGCCACTTCCGGTGTGTTTAGGTGCCTCGGTCCGGACCCTCGGTGGCGTCTGGGCAGCAGGTTTGTGCGGGCTTCGAGGAGCCCAGCGCTTTGTTGCTCCCCTGCTGTATCTTTTGTGAACTGTTGGGGACCCGGAGTCCCAGGGTTCCTTTCCTCGAGTTCCTCCCAGGATGTCTGTGGGCTGCGGAAGTTGGGCCGCTGTCCCTCTGCTGTCTGTCGAGGGGAGCGGGAAGGGAATTGTCTGTCGCTCGCATTTCCTGTTCTCCGCGGAGCTAGTGCTCAGCGGTCTTTCAGTCACTAAATCCCCCGCGCTTTGTTTACTTGTGGCACTTGCTCCAGGAGAATGAATGGTGAACCATTATGTTTCACTAATACTTGAGTTCATTCTCCTGAAGTGTTTGATTCACCACTATTAAAACGTGAGATGTCCTGGCAAGCGCAGGGTCCCGAGTTTGATTCTCACTACCTGGAGGAAAAAAAAAAAAAAGAGAGGATGTCCCCTTCCCATTTCCCATTCTTACGTATATAGTATTTCTCAGTATTGGATTTTAAGCGTTGCTTCCATGAGCAAGCATTGAAGTATTGAAATGCCAAGGATTTACTAATACAGGGGAGTCTTTTAAAAAACAATTTATGCAGAATTTCTGACTTCATTATCATCCTAATTTTGACATTTTTAACCCCATTTTAATCTTGAGGAAGCTGAATTTGGCAAAATTAATTTCCTGTATCTCACAGCTATTAAATGTTAAAGCCCATATGTGAGGCTACAATGTATTTTACTCCAGAGCTTGAGTTTGAACAGCAAGCCTTTTTCATCTGACTGCAAATGGAAAGCATTGGCTAAAAGCCTCAGAATCCTAAAAATAAAATTTAACATCACGTAAAGAGAAACAAGTCCTCCTTTTTTTTTTTTTTTATACTTCTTTATGCAGTTGCAGTGAGCAAGAACCTTTGTCTATTCATTTTATACTAATTTTTGGTACATTTGTTATGTATACACACAGACATTTTAGGGTTCATGTTTATCCAATCAGTACCTAAATTTGTCATTGTTGTAAAGCAATTTACAGCTTTGTTTTTTGTTTTTTTTGTTTTTTTTACCGGGGATCAAACTCCAAACCTTGTGCTTGCCAGACAGGTGCTTATGTGCCTGGGAGTTGAGGAAAACAGACCTAGGATCTACCTACAGGTCTGTAAAATCTATGTGCCAGTATTTGAGCACTCAGCATACAATTATTTTTTTAAAAAAATGTATTTAGTACAGGATCTCACTGCACAGATTGGATTTGTAGTGGTCCTTCCTGTTTTTTTTCAGCCTCACAAGTGCTGGGATTACAGGTGCGTACCACCACACCAGTCTCAGTTGCCTTCTCAGCGTGCCCCATGGGAGGGGCTCGCATAGCAGCTTCATATGACTCTTAATACTCCATTCTGTATGCATCATACGTAAATTGTGAGTGTGGTGTTATGGGTTATCATGTGCCCACTCGCAGGAGCCAGGTGGCAGTTGGTTATCCCAATGAGATAGGGAAGCCATTACCCTAATCAAAGATGGAAGTCTCAGGAGTGTGAACTCTAACAGATTTATCTTTTGACATAGAAACTGGGTTTCCGTTGTCACCATTTAGGCTGAGGAAAGCAGTTTTGTTTGTTTTCCCCGTAGTTTGATAAGTGGCTACAGTGAACCGTCACTAAGGCAGTGAGAGCAGATTTTAGGCTTCAGTGAAAAGGCTCTGTTGCCAGACACTGTTATAGCTCACACACTGAGAGTTTAATTATAATTAGTTGTTTCTAGGTCCCCTTTTTGTAATAGAATGTGTGATCCTTTAAAGCAAAAACATAAACGGATTTCCTGTGATCCAAGTGCCTGGCTTGTATGTAATCACTAAATACTTAGAGAATAGCTGACATGACAATATAAACAAAAAGTGTATGTTGAATTTATATGTATAAAGCTGTAAATAACTAATAAATTAGTGAAGTAAAGTGCAGATGTTTGGGGAGAGTATTTTGAGTTGGATTTTGAATGTTGGAATGATTTGAAGAGATGAAAGTAAACAGGTTTGTTTTCTATGAAGTGAAAGCTATTGGTAGGATTTCCAAATAACTACAATTTCAAATTT
>PVKN010016724.1:7343-17827 GCA_004027915.1 Capromys pilorides | reverse complement strand
TGCCTCTCTGGAGCAGGCAGCTGTCAGTGACCAGGCAGGATGGCAGCCCATGGTGCTCATCCTGTAGCCTCCCTGCTAGGGCTGGTCCTGCAGGCCCAGGGTCAGCCCTGTTGAAGTAGACAATGGGGAGGGGCCACATGGGGACAAGGGGAAGGAGACACACAGGGACATGAGGATGGGGACACGTTGGACAGGAAAAGGGGGGGAGGTACTAGGGATTAATTCGTGATCCAGTGCTGGGATTACAGGCCTGAGTGCTGCTACACTCAGCCGGGGGCGGGGAGCCTGAGTGCTGAGGGAGGCCGGCTTGCTCTCTGTGGCCCTTGTTGCCACTGCTCCTCCCTTTTGCTCTTGCTGTTTTCTGTTTTCCACCGCCCTGAACTGCCGTCCTCTACCATGTGCCAACCTGCCTTGGAGCCAGCCCACAAACTGTGAGCTAAGTAAAGCTTGCCTTCCGTAATTTTTTGACCCAGCAATGAGAGAAAAATCACGGAGACAGCCACAGCCCCACGAAAGATTGGGTGAGAGGTTGCTGGGCTCACCCAGTGGGCCCCACACAACCCTTTCCATCAAAATTTTCTCCTCCTGAACACATCCTCTGTCACGGTACCTTCTCAGTTCTCTCCCTCCTCTGAATTTCACCCCTGTTTCAGACAAAGGAAATTTCCTTTCTTTGTCTTTTTCGACTTTGGAGACCTGGTTTTATCATGTAGCTCAGGCTGGCTTTGACCTCGCTGTGTAGCCTGGGCTCGCCTTGAACTCCTGATTGTACTCCTACTTCAGCCTCTTGAGTACTGGGGTTACAGGTACCTGCTTGGGACAAAGGACATTTTCCATCCAGGCCATTAAGGGAAGCCCTACTGTGTGCAGAAGCTGTCAGGAACCCTCAGAGTCAGGGACAGGTGCAGTGCTGTATGCGTGGGGTCTCGCACTGCCCCTCTCCTGCCCTCAGCTCCCAACACCCAGTGTGTTCTTGGATGACACAGTGGCCCTCCTGCTTCTAATTCAGGGCTACGTGGAGGTCCCAAGCCTGGGAAAGTCAGTGCTATGAGGGACTCAGGAAGCCCAGGCTATTCTGACCCTGAGAGCTGTCCTGTGGCAGAGTGCTACTTTGCACGGGGCCCTGTGTGAAGTGCCGGGACCATGCGCATCCCCTGAGAGGTGGGCGAGCCCACGATGCGGATGGAGACAGCCACCCAGTCTTGGGCTGGGAAAGTATTTGTATTTGAGTACCTGCTGGGTGGCAAGCTGTGTTGTGAATGAATCAGACAGACAGTCAGGCAGGCAGTTTGTGCCTTCAGGAACTTCCTACATCTGAGAGAATGAGCAGCTGCTGAGTGGCAAAATCCTGAATGGAATCACAAGGCTTCGTTACCATTTGTGATCAAAGGTAAAACATGTGGCGGGGCAGTGGTGTACCCCAGCAGGGCTGGCCTGAGGGGTGCTGCCTGGAGGAGTTGTAGGAGGCTTCCCAGTGAAGGCAGCAGCCAAATGACCCCAGAGGAGACCGGGCTGGCTGGGTGGTGGTGCAGGGGGGGTGGGAGGAGTGTGCAATGTTACCTTAAAGGGAATGGGTGAGCAGAGGCCCTGGGGAGGGACAAGGGAGGAGCCGCACCCCCCTCTTGGTCTTCCCTTCTGGGCATCTCCTCCCTAATTAACTTTCAGCAGCCCAGTGCCCAGCTATTGTCCATGCCTGGGGCCTCTGCCCTCAAGCTCCTGTCACCCCGAGAAGCTGCCTCTAGAGGTGATGGTGAAGGCCAGAAAGTCTTGCTATGACTGCCAGTTCTGATCCCTTGACAGAAGGTGAGCCTGGTCTCCCCAGTCCACACCTCCGTGCCCCCAAAAGTCAAAGTAGCCCCATTGGCCTGGACAGATGAGGAGCCTTGAGAGTCCTTGCTTCTCCTGGGCCTCAGTTTCTCATCTGGGAGAGACAGTGGGCTGATGAACATTCCTGAATGTTCTGTGGGGCCAGGGACTGTCGAATTTGGCCCAAGGAAAGGACACAAGGTGGGGAATACGTGACACCATACTTCATAGGAGGGGCCAAGGTGAGCTCCCCAAGATGGACTCCTCCATGCACCTGGGTCCAGCCAGCTCTTTGGCCCCCAAATCTCAACCCTGGGGAGTGGCACTATCACCCCATTATTTTATCTCCCCTTTTATTTCAGTAATGGAGATTGAACCCAGGGGTCTTTGCATTAGCTACATCCCTGCTCTTTTTAACTTTTACTTTTGAGAAAGGATCAGGGTAAGTCACTAAGTTGCCCAGGCTGGACTTGAACTTATGATCTTCTGTCTCAGCATCCTAGAGTGCTGAGATAGCTGGTGTGTGCTGCCACTCCCAGCTTGCCTCGGTTTGATTGTTGTGCACAGCAATTAAGTCAAGGGGCAGGGGCAGAGCTGGGGTCCTAACTGCTCAGCAGAGATGGGGCTGGGCCTGGGGGGAGGGCGCGCTTGCTGCCCCCTGCAGTTCTGCAGGCCCTGCAGCTGCACCTCGGTGCTGAAAGCTCACTTTGCCCAGTTATCTAGTTCCCATGGTTCCCATTTACTGTGGAGAAGCAGAGGCCCAACTCTGGTGAGCAGTGGTCCCTGAGTAGGCTGCAGAGGCAGGCAGGGCCCAGGACACACAGGGTTAATCCCTGGCCTTGTCCCCACACAGGCAGTGAGTAGGCCTTGGGCAGCCTGGCCAGCTTGGTTGCCAGTGGTATGCTCCCTGGAGCAGGCAAGGCTAGGGCAGGGCAAGGAGATGCAGCCCACAGTGGACTGACTTCCTGATGTTAAAAATCTGCCTTGTAGGGGCCGGTGAGATGGCTCAGTGGCCTAGAGCCCCTGCTTGGGTAAGCTTGGGCAGCCACGGGGACTGTGGTTCGATCCACATGCTGTGCTAGCCCCACCCCCAGGGCAGGCTGAGCCAGCCAGAACACAAATAAATAAATAAATGAGACTTAAAAAAATAAAATAAAATAAACTTAAAAAAAAAATCTGCCTTGTACCAGGATGGAGTGGCACATGTTCATAATCTTAGCACTCAGGGAGCTGAGGCAGGAGGACACTGTGAGTGGAAGGCCAACCTAGACTACATAGCGAAACCCTGTCTCAGAATCAGGAACTTCCTGGACTGTGCACCTGCAGATGGCTTCACCTGGAGCTTGAGAAGCTGCACTTGGGATTGAAGACAACAGCCAAGGACAAATGAACAGGGCAGAAGCCCCAGAATATATTTTACATATTCATTCCAAAATGCTTTAGGTCCATGAGCCTATGAGCAAAGCACATCAAGTTACCATGAATCTTTTTTTTTGTCTTTTTGAGACAGGGTCTCCTTATGCAGTTTGGGCTAGCCTTGAGCTCAATTTTGTAGCCCAGGTTGGTCTCGAACTCACACCGATCCTCCTGCCTCAGCCTCTCAAGTGCTGGGATTACAGGCCTGCATCACCACAGCCCGGCAATAAATTCCTTTTTTTTTTTATGGGACCGGGGTTCAAACTCATGACCTTGCACTTGCTAGGCAGGTACTTGTGCCCCTGAGCTATCTCCCTGACCCTACCACGAATTTTAAGAAGATAAGCACTGTCAATGATGAAGAAGTTCCTAGGGTGGATAAGCTTAGGAACTTGCCCTCTACCCAAAAGGCCTTTCTCCCCTGCTGAAAGAGCTGACTCTGCAGTAGCTCAGAAATGAAGTAGTTGATGCAGATGGGAGAAGGTACAAAATTAATGGTTCAATTGTAGTATGATAGAGATGTATTCAATTGGACATATCAATAAAATAAATGTTTTATTTAAGAAAACACAGCCATCAATTCCCGGTTCCACCAAAAATAAAATAAATAAAAAAAATAAAAATAAAAAAACACATCCAGGTGTGGTGGTGCATGCCCGTAACACAAGCAGGCATTCAGGAGGCTGAGGCAGGAGGATCACCTTGAGTTCAAGGCCAACCTGAAATATATAGCAAGACCCTGTCTCAAAAGTAAAATATATCAAAAGCACTCAACCATTGCTATTTTGGCCTTTGTTCTGTTCACCTCTTCCCACCAGGACAAAAGCTATTGGTCACCCCAGAGTAGGGAACAGCCTCCTACACCCCTCCCCCTTCCCAGGCCTCCCAGGTAGTGAATAACAGACGGATCAGCAGAGGGCGCTCCAGACTGAGTTTGACTCCAGGTTTTGCACAGACTGGAGCCCATCCCAGCCCAGGACAGTGTGGGGCCTGCACTCTTGGGATGTGATGCTTATTCCCTGAGGCCAAAGGTTGAAGTGGAGCAACTACAGCACTGCCTGACCCACATGTTCCATCTGCCGCAGAAGCCAAGGCCTAGGGGGTAATAGGAATAAACGCAACCGGACTCCCTGACCCTCAGTGTCCTCTTCTGTAAAATGGGCCTCCAGTGGTATGGCCAGTGCAGGCAGGTGCTGTCCGTATGTGTTCTTCAAGCCCATCTAAACCAATTGGGCACAGGTCAACCTGTGATGTCCCCATCCTGCCAGGCCTGGCCAAGAGCTGCCTGTACTTTCTGTGGTCCAAGTTCCTGCTTCAGCTCAGGCACAGCTTCCCTGGCTCCTCTATGGCCTCCACTCATGTGGTGCAGCCAGAGGGGCTCCACTGGGTCTCAACAGGAACCCTTTGGGCTAGGGCATCTAGGGCTATGTAGAGCCACCATGCAATTTGCGTGGGTCCCTCAGCTCAGAGCAGGAGGTAGGCTGGGCGGGGCAAATACCACCATCACCGTTGGGCCCAGGGTGGGAGGAGTGGACACTGCCTGGGTTGGGGGGCAGGTTGCAGGGGTCTGAGGCCAGAGGTCCCTGTGGGGTCTCTCCTGCAGAGCCAATCCTCATGAGGGCTGTCAAGCGGCAGTGGGGAGGCAGACAATTCGATATCCATAGAAAAAGGATCAGGTGCACTCGGGCTCCTCTGCAGACACTGGGAAGCAGCGCAGGTCCCAGAGATGCCAGTGAGCAGGCAGAGCAGGGCAAGAGAGAGGCTGCTGCCGGAGTGTGCTGACTGGGGTCCAAGGACTTGCTGCAGAGGCCACTTACGACTATAGGACTGAGACCCGGGACGCAGTAGGCTGTGGTGTCTTTCAAAAATCTACATTTAAAATTTTTCCCCAACATTTTTTTTTATTATTATTATAGAGGCTTGACCCCCCCGGGGCCTTCGTACCAAGTGACATCCCCAGCCCTTTTTATTTTTCCATCTTGAGACAGTTTTGCCCTTAGTTGCTAAACTGCTCAGATGGAGTTTGAATTTGTGATTCTCCTGCTTCAGCCTCCCAGAGTGTGGGGATTGTAGGTGTGTGGCATCCCAAACAGAAATTTTTCTCCCCAGTATTTTACCATGAAATTTTTTGATGGGACCAGGGTTTGAACTCACAACCTTGCACTTGCCAGGCAGACACTTGTGTCACAGAGCTATCTCCCTGGCCCCAAAAATTTCAAACATACTAAAGAGTTTAATTTTCAGCCAAAGTCCATTTGCCTCTTACACAGGGTCAGTGTGGACCCTGTGTTCCATCCCCATTCTGCCCACTCGGGTCCGCGCAATTGCACGGTAGCCCTGTGCAGTGTGGAAACGTCGTGAGAGCACTATGAACTAAAGTTTGGTCTTTGCCTATGACTCTTCCTGTTTCAAAAATTTTGTAAAATGAACACTCTTTCCTCCAGTGATGAGGATGAACCTAGGGGCTTTGCACCGCACTGCGCTACATTCTCAGCCCGCTTTTTTCATTTTTCTTTTGAGCAGAGTCTTATGATGTTGTTCAGTTGTCCAGGTGGGGCTTGAATTTGCAACCCTCTGGCCTCAGCCTCCTTGAGTCCTGGGTTTACAGATCTATTCCACCACACTCAGCTTGTACACACTTTAAATATGATGTTTGATAAAGTGTGGCATTTTCTTTCTTTCTTTCTTTCTTTCTTTCTTTCTTTCTTTCTTTCTTTCTTCTTTCTTTCTGGAAGTACCAGGGATCGAACTCAGGACCTTGTGCTTGCCAAGCAAACACTTATTCCATTGAGCTATTTTCCTTGACCACAAGAGCCCTGATCTCTATTCTAGCACAGAACATTGTCACCACCTAGACTTTGAGAAGTTCCACTGGGTCGGCTTAGGGTTGCATTGTGTTCTTGAAATTTGTAAGCTGAAGCCCACAGTAAGACTGCATAAGTAGGGAAAAATGAGGTGATAAGAGTGGGACCCTAGGGCCAGCCTGATAGCTCAACAGATGAAGGCACTTGCTTAGGTAGGCAGAGTACAGCAGCTGGGGTTCGATCCCTGGTGTGCCATGCCAGCCCTGCCCGCAGGGCACACTGAGATGGCGATTAAGACTGGGTGTGGTGGCGTGTGCTTATAATCCCAGGATATGGGAGGCTAAAAATAGGGGGATCAGGGGCTGGGGAAATAGCTCCGTGGCACAAGTGCTTGCCTGGCAAGTGCAAGGTTGTGAGTTCAGACCCTAGAACCGCAAATAAATACATAAATAAATAAAATAAAAACTAAGGAATCAGAGGAATCACTGAGTCCGATCTACATAGTGAGACCCTGTAGACCATATAAACCCTTTCCTAAATACAGAAGAAAAAAAAAAGAGTAGAACCCTAACCCACACACAGAGGACAGTGACCTTATAAGAAGGGGATGTAGCCCAACTTGGGCATGGTGGTGCACACCTGTAATCCCAGCACTCGAGAGGCCGAGGCAAGAGGATCACTGTGAGCTAAAGCCCAACCTGTGCTGCATAGCAAGGTCAAGTTCAGTGTGAACGAAATAGTGAGATCCTGTCTCAGGAAAAGAAAAAAGAAAACAAAACAGAAAAAAAAAGCCCAAAATCTAAGAGGACAGAAGGTTGGTCCTCCACAAGCCAAAAGAGCCCTCACCAGTGACACTTTAATCCTGGATGTCACAGCCTCTAGAGCAGTGAGAAAATAAATGTCCTTTATTTGAGTTATTTAGTGCTTTGCTGCGGCAGCTGGAGCCGAGACAACTTCCCACGCAACCTCCTGCATCCCAAGCTGCTGCGATTTTTTTTTTTTACACTGTACTCTAGGGTTGCTTATTTTAGAATTTCCTGTAAACAGAATCTTCCTTGTATCTCTTACACTAATAGCAGTTGCCATGTGTACACAGAACTTGTGTCACATAACCCTGTAGGAAACCACCAGTTTCTGTCTGAGAGGATGGCAGCGCTCTAGAAGTGGCGGCAACGGTTGTACAGCTCTGTGGTTATGACGGCTGCCACTACACTGCCCACTGAAAAATGGCTGCAGTGGCCAGGCTTGGTGGCCCACGTTTGTCATCCCAGCATTCTGGAAAGCTGAAGGAGGAGGACCACAAGTTTAAGCTCAGTCCAGATAACTTAGTGAGACTGTGTTTCACAATAAAAATGAAAAAGGGCTGGGAATGTAGTTTAGGGTAGAGCATTTGCTTGCCTGGCCTGGGCAAGGCTCTGGCTTCCATGATAAGCACTATTGAAGAAACAGTTACCATGGCAAATTGTATGTGGAGTTGATTGCAATTTATAAATTATACCAGAATATACCAAGTACTGTTCACTGGTTCATTTATTTATTTATTTTTGCAGTGTGGACGGTAGGACCGAGGATCTTGTCCATGCTAGGCCAAGTGCCCTCTACCATGGAGCCACACCCCCAGCCCGTGATTTGTATGTTACACGGGGAGGTTGTGTGCTATGTGACTTATATTTCCAAATGCATTATTTAATGAAAAATAAAGGAAATTACTGAAAACTGATTTTGAGAGGAGTTGGGGAGGGAGGCCCCACTGATGACAAGGCACTGCTGCCCAGAGAAAGCTGGGATGGCTGAATGGCTCTGGGTGGCCCAGGCAGAGGCAGGATTCTGTCGGCGGATGCAGGATTCCCAACTCCTCAGGCATTTGCCAAAGCCATTGAACCACACTCCACAAAGAGCGACCTTCACTGTATGCAAATTCCAAAAAAAGTAGCCAGGATGTCAGGGGAGCCCCGGATGGAATGCGGTCTGTGACAATGATTCTAATTGAATTACAAATGTATGACATCATTCAGTGAAAGGAGAGGGGAGAAAGGGGCTGATCTAGCAATCAGGGACAACACTATTTTGTCCGGGGACTGTAAGGCTTAGAACAAAAACAACTGTATACAAACACCAGACTCTGGGGTGAATTTGTTTCCCACAGGGGCATGGCTCAGCGATTCCACAACCACATCTGTGAGGACTGAACCCTTAAGCCAGGGGACAGCAGATGACGGAGCCAGAGAAAGGGGTGAAATCTCAGCACCGAGGAACAAGTGGACACCCACACCCGCCAGAGGATGAAGCTGGACCCGTGCATCTGACCCTGTGCAAATATTAGCCTTAAATGCACCAGGGTCCTCATGTCTGAGCAAAAACTATGAGATTCTTAGGAGAAATGGGGTGAAAACTTCAGGGCACTGATCTGGCCATGATTCATGAATGTGACACCAAAGGCACAGGCAACAAAGAGCTAGAAGGAAGTAAGTTGGATTTCATCCACACTGAAAACTTTTGTGGCTCAAAGGGCAGTAGAGAGGGAGAGACAGCCATGGACTAGAAAACACCTGCAAACCACGGATCCGAGGCAGCACCGATAATCCCAAAATGGAAACCGCGCTTGGAGCTCAACCTCACCAACACTCAACAATGTAAAATGAGGGCTCTGACTTAAGGTTTTAAAACTTTTGACACTTTACAGTGCTCTGCCATCTTGTGGACTGGGCAGGGAGAGCTCCTCTCAGGACTGCTAATCCCCAGAGATGGCAAATGCTCCCCGTCACCTCTCGTTTTTGTACCAAGAATCGAATTTAGGACTTTGCGCTTGCCAGGCAGGTACTTGTGCCACTGAGCTATATCCCCAGTCCCAACTGGCCCCTCTTTTTAAGTGCTGGGGATTGAATTTATGGCCTTTGTGATGGGCTGCATCTGTTTAATTAATTAACTTATTAATTTATTTATATTCTGAGACAGTGTAGTGGCACATGTCTATAACCCCACCACTCAAAAGGCAGAGGTAAGAATTGCCACAAGCTCAAGGCCAGCCTGGGCTACATAGGGAGTTAAAGGCCACCCCGTATACATTGCAAGACTCTATCTCAAAAACCAAAAGATAAAAAAATAAATTGCCAAGGTTGGGTTCAAACTTGCTGTCCTGGGGGCCAGCGAGATGGTTCAGTGGTCTAAAGGGCCACTAAGCTTAGGAAAGCTTAGGCAACTGCAGAGACTGTTTCCATCCCCAGCACCACATGCTGTGCCAGTCCCACCCCCAGGGCAGGCTGAGCTGGCCATTAGAAAAAAAAAAAAAAAACTTGCTGTCCTCCTGCCTCAGCCTCCCAGAGTGCTGAGATTATAAGCCTTCTCGCCACATCTGGCCAACTGAGCCTGTTTTTGTTGTGTAGCACCCCAATCTCTTCCTACTATAGCTCCAGCCAGGAAAAGTCCTGCCCCAAACCACTATAGAGCCAGGTATCAGACAAGAGGAGGCCAGAGCCGGCCAAGAAGTTTCAGCTGTTTGACCCCAGAACCCTAGGCAGTTTACCTGCTTTGCCCAGGAAAACCCAAATAAAGGTTGCAAGCCAGGCGTGGGGGTTGGGGGTGGTGCACACCTTTAATCCAAGCACTCTGGAAGGCTGAGACAAGAGGATCACAAGTTTGAATTCAGTCTGAGGAATTTACCAAGTTAGTGAGAGCCTGTCTCAAAATTAAAAAATATGAAAAGACTGGTGATATAGCTCAGGGCGAAGGCTCTACACTCAATCGTCAGTACTACAAACCAAAAACAAAACAGGCCACACTGTGCCCTCTCTCCCTCTGTCCCCAACCTATCTGGTGCTTCCCTATGTGGCCCTGGTGGCAGCCCACTCCTCTTGTGGACTATGAATGACCGGCATTGCCCACCTGAACCACACCAAATCTTGGGCATATTTTAAACCAGACGTAAGTGGACACTGCTCCAGGAAGACACATGGTGGCCCATGACGAGTGTGCTAGGGAAGAGGCTCAGTGTCACAAGTCACCAGGGCAACGCTAACCCATGGCCACGCCCACGGAGCAGTGACTACACAAACAAAACACAAAGCCAGGAGGTCGGAAGGTCGCAAGTAGGGGCAAGAGTGTAGGGAAGCTGGAGCCCTTCATGTGCTGCTGGAAGGATATAAAGTGAGGCAGCCCTGTGGAAAAGTCTGGCGGTGCCTAAAATAATGAGACAGATTCACTATGTGACCAGGTCTCTCTCTGCTGGGTGTGTACTCCCAAAGGATCGAGAGCAGTGGCTCAAAAGAGACATCTGGCATTTTTGTTTTTGTTTTTTTATGAGTACTGATGATCGAACCCAGGGCCTTGCACTAAGCTACATCTCCACCTTTTTTTGAGACAAGGTCTCACTAAGTCACTATGGTATCCAGGCTGGGTCAGAACTTGTGCTCCTCCTCCCTTAGCTTCCCAGAGTGCTAGGATTATGGATGTGCTCCACCA
>PVKN010016722.1:0-17725 GCA_004027915.1 Capromys pilorides | reverse complement strand
CCTGGCACGCCCTGGGTTCCATTTGGAGCACTAACTTGTTCTAAGTCTCTAAACTCTAAAGTAAAACTTGATTTCAGCTACCCCTCTCCCAAAAAAAACAATAAATTAACAAGTCACAAGATCTTCAGGCTTACCTGGAAGTGGCTGACAGTGACTCTGAAATGGACAATGCCAAAGCGACTAGAAAATGTGCACGTGGTTGAGGAAGAGCAGCAGGACACCACCCAGGGGGAGGCACATAGGGACACAGGACCTCAGGCCCTAGCTCAGGGCTGCTGTAACAATCACTGTTCGCACAAGATTCCCCAAGGATGTGGGCTACAAGGAAGTCTGGGAAGGCAGGCCCACAGCAGCCACGCCCCAAGCCGCTGCGCAGGAGCCCCAGAGAGCAACTACAAAAGTATCACGCCTGCATGGATGGACTCCACCCATCCATCCATCCATGATGGGGTCCAAGCACCATTATTTTTAAAAGTGCTATGATGGCTTGAATATATAAGGGGGGTATTGGCAACCTGGCTCTGTCGCCATCAGCTAGATCTTGGGACACTTAGGAGCCACTGAGCCTCGCACTGCTCAAAGATGAGGTGGCAGTAAGTGACTGCTTCCTCAAGTTGCAGGTATTAATTTGAGAAAATATGTCTAATGCACAGCAGGACGAATGTAGCTAGCACGCATAAAGATGAGCTCAAACAACGAGTGCTCAAGGGCAGGTTATTTTCCCCTTCTTCTGTACTGGGGACTGAACCTAGGACCTTCACACTGAGCTACATCTCAACCCCTCATTTATTTTTGGTTTTCTGAGACAGGGTCTTGCTACATAGTTCAGCCTGACCTTAGATTTTCTGTGAAGAACTGAGTGATCCTCCTGCCTCAGCCTCCCAAGTGCTGGGATTACAGGCATGCACCGCCATGCCCAGCCCTCATCTTTTTAGTTTTTATTTTGAGGCAGGATCTTGATAAACCCCCAAGTTGCCCAGGCTGGGGTTGAATGTGTGATCATCCTGTCTCCACACCTCACATTTCCATCACTCCTGGCTGAAGACTTCATCTTTTCTTTTCTAGCCCTCTTTCCTGTCCCAGCTGCAAACAGTCCCTTTTGTCCCCACTTCTGGCTCCCGATCCAAGCAGGCCTAAATGAAACTATGAAGTTGTTAACTGGGCCCTGCCACTGGATCTCCACCCACCTGAGGTTTAAGGATAGGTTCCTGAAAAAAACAAAATTAAAAAAAGAATAGGTTCATGAAGTTTAGCATAAACAAGGCTCTCTGCTAAGAACGTAGTTCAGTTGAATCGACAGCACCACAAAAAATCTAGGCTCTTCAATAGAATTTGTTTCTCTTCACTGGTTTGTGTTTTTGGTTTTGTTTTGTTTTGAATGCATTTGGTACAGTCTCAGGCGCTGGGATTATAGGCATGCACCACTGCACCTAGACTCAGGGGCAGAGCCAATACAGTATGTGGTGCCAGGGATTGAACCCAGGTCCCTGTGCTTGCCTAAGCAGTGATTTGTAGTTTTGTTATTTTTGAGAGTCTTGCTATGTAGCCCAAGCCTAAGTTTGTCCACAAATGTATGGTGCTTCTCCTGTCTCAGCCTCCCAGGTGCTGGGCTCACAGGTACACCCAGCCTTACTGATTTTCAGTTACAGTCTAGTCTGGTAATGGTGTACCTATGGTATGCATGCTGGGCTGTTTATCATTGAAAGCGTTAAAATGGTTGCCACTGCTGTGGTCTGTTTAGAGAATGAGTCATGCCTCATAAGATTCAGAAACATCAGAGGGCTTTTCACCCCGCTTCCCTGGTTTATTAGAACTAGTTCCTGCTCTGGGCGGTGGAGAAAAAAAATCACCATTTCTAATGACAAAAAGTTTTAGGAATTTTTATTCCTAAGAAAACCTTCCTGAGCTCCAGTTCAAGGGGTCACTCTGCATTATGGGAAACAACTTGGTGACTTAACACGAGCTCTTAACAGCAGCTCTACCAGCCTGGCCGCCACACCTCCTTCCTCAGCTGCTGCCAATAAATGCCCATCCTTGAAAGCGAGGGTTGTGCAAGCTAGAAGCGACCCTGGGCTTCCGAACCTCGAGAGCTAGACTTGCATTTCCTGAACTTGACCGTTCAGAGCAGTTGGCAGGGGTCTTCTTTTTCCTTAGCGAAGGGGCTCTTGCTGCGTTGCCCACACCGGCCTTGGATTCCTAGGCCCCAGTCATCCTCCTGGCTCAGTTTCCTGAGCAGCTGGGACCAGCACACCCTGGCACGCCTGGATTTTTGGCTGCGATGCTTGGTCCTGCTCAGGCCTCATTCTGGACTGACTCAAGGTTTCCAGAAGACTGGAACTTACAGTTGAATTTAATCAGGCATTGTGCGTTAACAGCACTGTGAACCATTTTAGTTTCCTGAAACCTGCAGGTTAAGGTTCAAGATAGAACTCTCCCCCGGTTTCAAGCCAGAGGTGGTGTGGTTTCCCAGACGAAAGCAGTAAGTGGATTCTAACCCTAGAACAAGAACTTAAGGAGATAGGCGGGGCAGGGCTGGGCACTGCTCAGGCCCAGGGAAATAGTGCCAAGGGCAGTTCATAGGTGAACATTTTCCGCAGTCTGCCGGTGCTCAGCCTCTACACCTCAAGATCTGGGAGGGCATCAGCTAACAAAGAAGCCTGGGCACTCAGACACCTCAGGAACCCTTGGGTTGTTCTTCGGCCATCCACTCAAGATGGCTACTCAGGGTCACCATGAGTTGTCCTGGCTCCTGCAGCCCTGAGGGCTACCTGGCTCCCCAAGTGACATCCAGCCTCTCCCCCAGACCACTGCAGTCCACACAGGTGGGGAGCAGAGGATCTGGGGAATAACTACCTCCACTGCACGCCCCACTCAAGTGTGCTAATCCACGGGACAGCTCTAAGAGACACCAGAATCACCAATTGAGCTTCATTTCACTTTCTATGAAGAGAACCTCACTTGCCAAGCTGAACCTCTGGTAAAATGGGCCCACTTCACCATCACTCTGCTAACAAGGGTTGGGGAGATGGCTCAGCACCACAAGTACCTGCCGGGCATCCTGAGTTCAATGCCTGGTACAAAAACAAATCAACAGCATCTCAAGTGACCAGCCCACAGCTGGCAGTGGCAAGCTGGAGCAGCAGGAAAGCCTCCCCATTTGGTGGTAGAGGCGGCTCTCGGTGGGGACTCGCTACACTGCTGGAGCTCGGGTCTGCAGAGGTAGCAGACAGCTCAGTCTAGCACCAATTGGGTTTCAAGATGGAGTCTTGAATGGACCCTATAGTTACCTGTCATTTAGGTTCCAGTACTGGGAATCGAATGAAGGACTTTCACACTAAACTACATCCCAGTGCTGTTTGACTGTTTGTGAGACAGGGTCCCCCTAAATTGCCCACGCTGGCCTCAAATATGTCATCCTGCTGTCTCAACCTCCCAGGCCTAGGATTATAGGCTGCACCACTAAGCAAAGTGTTAATTGTTTGCATTGCTAGAGATCAAACTCGGGGCTTCAGGCATGTAGGAAGCACTCTCTACCTGTGAGCCATATTCAAGTGTCCTGTCCCCACCTCCCTTCAGAGATAAGGGTCTTCTGATGTTGCCTAGACTGGCCTTTAACCCCATACATACATAATATGAAAATGATGTTTACCCAATGCCATTATTTTGTCCCTGTTCTTTTTTTGAGAGAGTACTGGGAACTGAACTCAAGACCTCAAACTTGCTAGGCAGCTGCTGTGCCACTGAATTTAGTCCCCAGTCCCGTTCTTTCTTTTTTGAGACACGGTCTTGCTATGCAGTTCAGCCTGGCCTGGACTATGTGGCCCACGCTGGCCTTGAACTCAGGATGACCCTCCTGCCTCAGCTTCTTGTCCTCAATCTTGAGGAATAAAATTCCCAAGTGATTTTATTTTCTCAGCATTCTGGAGACTTTATTCCATTTTCCTACTTCCTTCCATTGAATACAGTAGATCAGTGTTTTGGACTGTATTTCTACACTAGGTGACAACAGACTAGACTGAAAATCAAGATGAAGTCACTCATGCTTAGTTCCACATTATCAAACCAAAATGAAGATATGTGGTCTTCCAATATCTGAGGGAAAGAAGTGGTAACAGCCAGCTTCCCCAAATAGAGCAATTTAATCCAAATGATAATGAAGTTCTACTTTCTTATCACAAAAAAATAAGTAAAAGAAAAACCAGGAGGTGGGTGGGGGAAGGGAAAAAGGAAAACCCAGAAGTAACTTTATGTTAACCATTGTCGTTTAAATTACTGTTTCCCTAGGGCCATGGAGATGGCTGAGTGGCACAAGTGCCTACCTGGCAACCACAAAGTCCTGAGTTCAATCCTGGTATTGCCCCCACCACCACCAAAAAAAATTGTTTCCCTGTCCCTGCTGTTGAAAGAAAGTAACTCTGACAAGACCGGGCGTTGCAGACAAGGAAAGTAACTTTTAGATGACCCATTCAGCCGAGCAAGATGGCAGACAGCACACACCCGAAACGCCAGCACTTGTAGTGGCTGAGGCAGTTCCAGGCCACCCTGTGGTAGTGAGTATGAAATCAGTCTAAATTACATAGTAAGACCCTGTCTCAGAGAAGAAAATGACCAGTTCAAACCGTTAAGGTGTTACATGCTTGAATCCCAGCACTCAGGGAAGCCATGGCAGAAGGCTGGCGAGTCGGAACCGAGCAACTTAGGGGCCCTATCTCAAAATAGTGGTCTCAAATTCGCAGTGATCCTCTTGCTCCCTCCCCTCAGCCTCCGGAGGGCAAGGCGTGCAGGGGTTACAGGCGAGCACCACCGCGCCCAGCCTCAAAACAAAAAGCTAAAGGGAAGCAGGAAATAACAAAGCTTGAAAACCCAGGACTCAATTCTTAGTACTGCCCCATCTTTCTTTCTTCTCCATGACCCTGCCAGTCAGAAGCCTGAGTTTTTTGGTTGTTCTTGCGGGGCGGAGTGGGGGTGGGGGGCGCGACTAACTGATCTTTTTCTTCAAACCCCAGAAAACTCCAAGGAAGCAAAACCTCCCAAATCAAAGCCTTCACTTCCTCCTTGCTGATTCAGAGAGGCCTTATCTGCCCCAACAGAAGGCCCTAGAAGGTACGACTGGGCTAAAAAGAACTTTGGGAGGCTCAGGGACCCACCAATACCGGGGGAGGGGAGGCTGCGAAAAGTACTCACATCCCGAGAGCAGCCAGCTGCAGCGCTCCGCAAGGCCGGCGGGAAACTCGCCCAGCGCTGGGGATCTCACCCAGGCCGGCGGGGCGGGGCGGGGCGGGGCGGGGCGGGGCGGGGCCTAGGTAGTTAAAGAGCCAGTCAGCTGAGCCTCAATTTCGCCCCTGCGTGGCGCTGGTTGCCGCCGAAGGCAAGGGGACTTACTCCAAGCTCAGGAATTTCTGCTCCAGGGCCATTTTACAGCACCGGCATGCCCGAGACACGAGGACAGATGCTGGCTGAATCTGTCTCTGTCTCATCTGGCTTCAGTTTCCCGATTTGGGTCTGCTTAAGTGTGACCAACTGTTTAGTCTCCACCCGCACCTTCTCTTACAAGAAGATACTGCACCTTTTATTTTAGAAAACCCAACCCAGGTCTCAAAGTAAGATGTTCAACAGAAGACACACACTCTTTCCTGCACCATGCTGTGCTGGGAGCTCAGCTTTCACTCTTCTTCCCAAGTTTTCCAGTGTCCGGCTTAGGAAGGGAGGGACCAGGCCCCAGCAGGGTCAGTATCTGCACACAGCAGGGATAGTCTAGTAAGTATTTCAGTATTTCCGCTGCCGGGGAAAGAGATTACTCCCTGAGGACCGGAGCGGAGGGCTGGCTGGGTTGGGGTCCTCTGAGTCTAGACTGAAGAGGTCTCTTCCAGTTCGAAGGATCTGTTCCTCCAGCTTCTTGTGGCGCTTCATGTCTGAGAGGACCTTGTCCAAGCGGGCCTCCCTTTTCTGGCTTCGAGCTGAGCTCCCTAGAGAAAAGGAAGGCAGGAAACATGGAAGGAGTTAAGGCTGCACATATCACTGCTGCCTGGACCTTATTCACCAGTTGAGCTTGGTCAATGCCCAGGCTTTTGGGCCTCAACATAAAGGCTATGAGGTTTAAAGTTGGGCCACAGACAGTGCAGGCAATGAAGACCAGGGAAGAGCATACCAAGCAGGAGAAAGGCAAGTGCAAAGACCCTGAGCAGAAACATATTTCAACAAGCAAGGCCAGGTTAGGCCCAGACTTAGATTCTCCATGTGCTCTCTCCCTTGCATTAGAATCCTTTGGGGGACTTTAAGTACAGAAGAGACATTTGTTTCTTTGTCTCTTTGAGACAGGGTCTTGCTATGCAGTTCACGCTGGCCTTGAGCACATTTTGTAGCTCAGGCTGGTCTTGAACTTTCACCAATCCTCCTGCCTCAGCCTTCTGAGTGCTGGTATTACAGGTGTGGGCCACCACACTGGCCAACCATTGTTGTTTTGGGCAACAATTGTTTTAAGCAAACTACTCTGCTTGCTCAGCTCAAATCAAAGTGGGCAGACCAATGAGGAGCTTCTCAAACTCTCATAGCAAGTCAGTGGCTCGGATGTGGGTCTGGTATTGAAGGTGGATAGGGCTAGATAGACTTGGAAACGTGCAGCAAAGCAACGGGACTTGGCATGAATGACTGGGTAAAAGGAAGGCACGTGGGGTAGATTAGGTGATGCACAGAGTAGTTCAGAGGTGCTGATCTAGAAAACGACGACCAGGAGGACTCACTGCTGAGGAATGAGAAACATGACAACTACTGGTGGTGGGGAAGGCAGGGCAGTGGCCTAGGCCAGAACAATGGTGGATGTGTTTTCCTATAAACTGTGTGGCAACTGAGCAAAGCTTCTTTAAGGGGGTGGAGGCCTTCGTTTCCCAATTCATCCCTCTTGTCGGTACCTGGGGTGCGCCTCCGATCGATTAGGGAGTCCTTCGGTGTCATTGGTTCATCATCGAAGTCAAATTCCGTGGGTATGTGTGGTCTGGGACAGGAGGACAGACAGTAAAGGATAAAGGTGACCCTGCCAAACGCCCCACACAGTCCCCCAGTCTGCGGCTCCTTTCCTGTTCTCCACCCTCCTTCCACTTTCTACTTTTTGTTTTGTTTTTATTTTTTTGAGATGGGCTCTCGCTACGAAGTTCAGGCTGGCCTGAAAGCCGCAGCGATCCACTGGCCTCCGCCTCCCAAGTATTACACGTAGGTGCCAGGGTGCCCAGACCTCCTTTCTACCCTCCCAATTTCCTTCTGCCATCAGGAGAGGAGCCCGGGGGGCAAAGCTGTGTACTCACTTTTCCTCATGTTCCTCTTTGGCCTCTGGCTCCTCGTCGGATCTCTCCTCTTCACTCTGAGCTTCGGGAGTGGGCGGGCGTCGGGGCAAGATCTCCGCTTGGAGCTCCAGCGTACCGTGAGCCGCTAGCAGTTCGTAGAGGCGCTGGATTTCGGAGGGCGGAGGCATCCAGGCCTGCCCATCCGCAGGCAGCTCCACCTCCTCATCGCTGCAGGGCACGCACCAGTCCTCGGAGTCTCCCTCGACTTGCTCCTCCCTTCCCACACTGGAGCCTTCTCCTTTCGCTTCCTCGGACCCCGATCCCTCACGTTCGGCCTTCTCCCGGCCTTCTCCCCCCTCTTCCTCGGCCTTATTGGCCGAGACAGAGGGGCCTCCGGTATCCTCCACCGCCAAAGCCTGGAGGCCGGAAGTCACTTCCCCTTCTTCAGAAAGAGGCGCCGCTGCGGTGGCTGCAATGTCTCCATGACCCCGTGCAAGGGACATGGGCTACTAGGGAAGAGGCCCAGCAATACAGGAGACCCTGGAATACCAAACCTGGGTGCCCCTCCCCAAGGGACCGGTCCCCCGAGAGCCTTAGGAAATCCTTGGCAGCCAATCAGGTTCCAACAGCTGTCTCCGCCGCTAACACGCCCGCCCCCACGAGGGGGCGCTCGATCTCCCTGCCGCGGAGGGCTCCGCCCCACAGGCCCGCTGCAGACTTCTCGGGGCACCCGCAGAAACCACTTTCCGAGCTGGGGAGGGGCAGGCCCACCCCTCCCGCCTTCACTCTGCCCCTGTCCACACAGGGAGCCAGCGCCCTTCGCCCAGACCCCGCAGTTCTGGGCCACGTCCACTCAACCGCCGTACGCACCTGGGGCCACGACCCGCCTCCCCGGCTGCGCAGAGCGACAGTACGCAGGCGCACAGAAATGGCGCGCGAGGCTCCGCTCCAGTCAAAGCTACTTGGGAAAGGAAAGCAAGGGGAGGCTTGCACATGCGCAGGCAGGCCCTCGGGCAGATGAGGCTTCGGCCCGCAGTAAAGGTGGGTGCCACGAAGGCGCATGCGTATACCATCCAGTCGGCTCTGCCCGGAGGCAGATGAACGGCGGGGCGGACGGACGCAGGCACTAACATGAGCCGAGTCTCATGCAGTCTCCATTTATTGGTGTTTCAGACTCATGCAGCATCCAGCATACAAAGGGGAAAGTCAGTTTTATATGTCTTGTTTTAAAGGAATTTTAGTTTTTCTCCCCAACTTTTTTTTTAAGAAAACAAAAACTCCGCCAACTCCAAACCGCGTCGCAGCTGGCTCCCTGCCTCCTCAGCAGGCTATCGCGCGAAACGAACCTCCCTGGTCCTCTTAGAAAATAATTATAGCGCCTCCCCGCTCCTCTGTCGCTCCCAGCAGCGGGAGCTTTGGTCCCTTTTTTTTTTCTTTCTTTCTTTCCTGAACGGCCCAAGCCCCCCTTCCTGATACCTTCAAGCAAGAAACTCTTTTAAGGTTAAAAGCTCAAGTGGGTGGGTCCGTTCCTTCCGAACCTTCCACTGAACCTTCAGGCGCTGAGACCCTCTCTCCTCCCTGGTGCGTTTAGAACAGGGACTCCCTTGCACAAGTCCCCAGAAGAGGCTGACTTGCCTCCTCTGAGACCCAAAAGGCCCGCGGGGGGTGGGGGGGTCCGGGCCCCCCCGCGAAGAACACTGGGCACCCGGGCCAGGTAGCCCTCTCCAAACACCACTCCACCTCCCCCAGCCTTATCTAAGTGCTGGAGTTCTTGCAGAAAAATGGTGGCAGGCAGGTGGAGAAGACGATGCTAAGGGATGAGGAAGAGGCAGAATAAGGAAGGAGGGTATGGAAAGGGGGCACAGATGATAAAGGGAAGGAGAGAAGGAATGGGTTAGATGCCAAGACAATGGAATTTGGGAACAGGCCAGGGTTAAAGTTCAGAGAGACTGGGAGACTAGAAGTGCAGGGAGGCTGGAAGGGATGCAGGGCTGCTGAGAACACAGAGTTTGGGAGATGTGCAGAGAGGTTTCAAAAAGTGCAGGGTCAGGGAGGCCAAGAGGCTGGAGGGGACCAATCAGCAGACAGAAGTGCAGGGAGTGGGAAACAGTGCAGAGAAGGGAGGCCTACGCTCGGCAGAGGAGCCTGGCAGAATGCAGGAGCAGGAAAGAAGCTGTAAACAAGTCCGCTCAGGCTCCCTTGGTCCCTAGGGATGGGGGCCAGGGCCATCGATTGGGCTCCCCCCATGGGAGGGATGGGCCCAAGGCAGCTCCCAACAGGAAGGAAAGTCTTGGAATGCAGGGCAGGGCCCCTCACTTATACACTGTGGGAGAGGAGAGGGAAGGACAGACAGAGACAGGGGAGGGAAAGGGGGGAGACAAGAGAGACAAAGAAGTAGGGAGAACAGACAGGAGAAAGCAGGGGCAGGGGTTAGTAAAGCTGCCCTTGTCAACCCTTCCACTCCTCCCCTACCTGTCCCCGACCCCCACTCACCGCCTAAGTTGATGACGCAGGAGGCAATGATGATGAGGACCCCCCCCACCAGTGCCACGATGCTTAAGAGCTTGGCCACTCGGCCCAGGCGCTGGGCCCCATCCACGTCCCCTTGCTGCAGGCTGTTCCGGGACTGGGGTAAGGGTGAGGGATGGACCATGACCATGGCCCAGGTCAGTAGAAGCCAGCCCAGCAGGGATCAGGTGAAAGTCGTCCAGAGAAGAGACCAGCCCGTGGAATTAAGGGAGGAAAGGCCGAGAAGGCAGAGTGCAGAGGGCCCAGGTCAGTGAGGCTGTGTGAACCAAGTGTCCCGATCCCTCCCACCCAAAGGGGAGGGCAACAGCTGCTCAGAGGGTTGGGTCCTGGGGAGAGGCAAACGAAAATCCCATAATTTGGAGAGTGGGTCCATGCAGAGAGGGTTGGGAAGGCTTGGTCGCTTTTGGGGCTCTGACCTAGCACTGACAGGAAGCAGAGAGCCACAGCAAACCTAGGCCAGGGTCCCCTGAGGCTCACCATGACGGCATAAGCGAAGGCCACGATGTTGACAGGCCACATGGGGCAGAAGCAGGACAGGATAGCAAGGATGATGTAGTCCCGAGGTTTCTGGGTGCCTTCACCCCCCTCCGTCCCAGGCCCTGCCAACTGGGAGCTGGGGTGGCGGCTCAGGCTACCTCGACTACCTCTGGGAGATCCTGGATGCCCACCATGAGCCCTCCCCATTCGGTCCTCCTCAACAAGCTGCTGCACAACCCGAGAAGGAGCCCCGTTTGCTGGGGAGGGTTTTGTTGAGGGGGGTGAGTGAGGTTGGGGGGCTGGGCCCTCCTCCCCATCACCAGCCTGCAGAGGGACCACTGCCCCATTCTCTTGCTTTTCCCCCACATTCTCAGTAAGGAGCTCAGGGGTGGGGTCCTCTTGGGTAGGGGGCTCTGTTTGAAGGACTGGCGTGGGGGTGGGCTGGGAAACTGGCTGAGGGTCTGACTGGGGTTCTAGCTTGGGAGCAGGTGCTGATGCTGGCTCAGGTGAGGCTGCGGACTCCTGCTCTGGCTCCTGGTCTGCAGTGGGCTCTTTGTTGACTGCTTTGGGTGCTGGCTCTTGGGATGCTTCTCCAGAGCTGGAGTTGGCCTTTGATTCCCCTCCTGGGCTTAAGCTGAGGTCTGTGGCCTGGGCTGCTTCTGGGTCCCCAGTTGGGGTCTCTGTGGCTTTTGGAGCCTGCCCAGTATTGGGCTCTGAGTCCACAGGGGCTGCAGTTACGTCTGGGCCTGGCTGCGGAGCCTCTGCCTGGTCTGGGACCCCAGCTAGGATCGGAGGAGGAGCAGTTCCAGCTTCAGAACCGCCAGGCCCTTCTCCCTGAGTCTCAGGACTCTCTTCCACCCCCTGCATCTCAGAGACCTTTGAGGGGCTGGCTGCCATCTTGAGATGGGAGAGGGGAGAGGGCCCCTGTGGGAAGGAGGGAAGGGCAGAGGCAGTAGCAAATCCTGGAAGAGGAGGAGACAGGTTTGGTGTGAGCAGGGAAAAGGGACTCTCAGGACTGCGGGGCCCCACAGCACCAGGCACCCCTCTCAGGCCCAACCTTGTGCTGTCTCTGGGAGAAGGAAGAAAAGTTACGGTTTCCTTTGCCTTGGGGTTGGACACCTCTTATAAGAAGTGTTTTACTCTGTCTTCTGCTTGGGGAGCTCCAAGAAGATAAACCCGTTTATGAACAGAACCCTCCCCAGGCTCTTTCCCTAGTGCACCCAACAAGATCCAGACTTTCTGATCCCAGCAGACGCCAAAGCACCCCCAAATCAACAAGCTGTGTGGACACCACACGCTCTGACAGACTAAACAGGGAACCCCACATACACACTGTTCCTTCTTCCTGAGCTCGCAAGCGGGGCGGGTTTTCTTGCTGCGCGTTGGGCACAGCCGCCCCCGCCCCTCCCTGGGGGTCCTGGACATCTCTGAAGTCCCTTCCCGACCGCTCTCTCGGGGATTCCCTCACCCTTGGCCGGCCTGCCCTCCTCCCAGAGCGGCACGCGGCGCGCCCAGCACCACCCTCCAGCTTGCCAGGGGCCCGCATTCCCGTGCATTCGTCCGTCTATCCCCTCCTACCCGCACCCTCGGTTCGAGCCAGCCTCACCTCGATGCCAGCCTCTGTAGGGCACCAGCCGCTGCCGCCGCCGCTGCAACAGCCGCAGCCCGGGAGGGACCAGTCAGTGAAAGCTGAAGGGAGGAGACGGTCCCCTCTCCTCCGGTCCCCTCCCCTGCGCTCTGCTGCTGCTGCGCGCCGCCCCCGCCCCTCGCACGCCTCCAGCCCCTCCCGGCCAGCCCTAAGGAGCCGCGCGTGCCAGGCCCAGCGTTACCCAGGCAACAGCCGGGACCACTGTTGCCCCTCCCTGCCCCTACCCACGTGCACCTCTCGAGGGGGCACCCCCTTCCTAGATCCTCAGCCCCTCCCGCCAACGGTCACCAGGGATCCGGGGCGAGAGACCCGGGTCTGCGGACGAAATGAAGACCAAAGCAAGACAGGGCGGTGGCGCTCCTACAGCAGAGGGGAAGGGAGATGGGGCCAAACTTGGGGAGGCTGCAGAGAAGAGCAAGGCGAGGTCTCGAGAAGGGAGCCTGCAGAACAGGAAGTCGTCCTAGCGACATGGGCACTAGCAAAGGGAGCCTGGAAAGAACAGTCCAAGGCAGAGGCTGCGGGAACAGCAGGAGGGTCGGTCCATGAGCTATGTAAAAGCGGGGCACCATGCCCAGCACTGGGGGTCAGGTGCAAATTATTTTTTTGCGGTACCAGGTACTGAACCCAGGACCTTGCACTTGCCAGGCAAGCACTTATTCCACTGAGCTGTCTTCCTGGCCCCCCAGGTGCAAGTTATTTTTACCACTGTTTGGGGCCTAAATCCCTTTGACTTCCCAAGTATACCACCTTCCACAATTTTAAGGTGTTTAGGTGTTGGGCTGGGAGTTTGAGCAGCAAGAAGTGGGCACAGCCAGGGTATCCCCGTAGACTGGATGTCTAACTTGGACCGCCTCAAACCTTGGGAGGCTATTTTGGGCAGGCCGTTGGGATGGATCCCTAGAAATCTTAAGTTCTCAACTCCTTTCCACAGGCTCTGGAGCCTCCTCCAACCTAAATCTGCTACAGCCCTTGAGGAGGGAGGAGCAAAGTTCCCAGAACCCAGTATAGGGGTTGGGACACCAGAGAAATCCTTGGGAAGGGGAATATTGTCCATAGTGAGGGCAACTCGAACCCACAGCCAGAGCCAGGTTTTTATTTAAAATTTATTGTAATGGGGCCCGCGCAAAAGGGGTGAAGGGTGGGGAACATGCAGGGGACACAGGAACACGATGACATGGCCAGGGCCACAGCTTCTGTCACAGGGTAAAAGGATGAAAAGAAAAGACCAGGGCTGGAGCTGGAGTGGAAGAGGGAAGGGTGAGACTCTGTGGCTGCATTTCCCTGGCCCCCAGGAAGCACCTCTGGTCCCCATTTCCACTCCTCTGCCCTGGCCCCCTAAGATTCCACCTCCTATTCTGCCTCTGGCCCTAGTGGCTCCTTTTGATCCCCTTGACTTTTTCCCCCCTCGACAGACTCTCAAGTAGGACGATGTTTCGGGCCTAACCCCAACCCCAACAAGCCTATCTTACGAAGATATGACCTCTGCCTTCCCTGCTTCTTCTCAAACTCACTGTTCCCCTCTTCAGGACAGTCTTTGATTCCTCTCCTTCCTCTCCTCCCTCCCCCTGGAAAAAAAAAGCACCAACTCCCCAGGGAGGGGCAGCAGACAGTAGGGGGAAGAGGACCAGAAGGAGGGGAGCAAGGACCACTGGAGAAGGCTCACAATCCCTGGGAGGACAGGGGGTCAGAGGGAGAAGAGGGAATATGGGCAGTGGTTGCTCCTGTCCTTTGACACCCCTGCCCACTGTCCATGAGACTTCAACCCAAGTGAGGGACAGGTATGTGTATGGTCAGCTCTGACAGGGAGAGGAGAGGAGAAACAAATCATTAAAATCTAGCCAATTGCCCTAAGAATGCATTTTTTCCTCCATTCTTTCTGGAGGCTCCTTGGTTGAACTAGTGAGAAGTTGGTAGGGAGAGGAGACTGTACCAAAGGGCTTTTTTCCACTCCTCTCCCCCCACCAACCTGGAGCTCACCAGGGCTGGGAGGGAAGTGGCTGAGAGCTCACTGGCACCCCCTCAGCCCCAGAGAGGGCACCCACAGCTGTGGGAGGGGCTGCCACTGCCGCTGCTGCCGCTGCTGCTGCCGCCGCTGCTGCTGCTGCTGCCGCCGCCGCCATTGGACACACCTCCCCAGTACCTGCAGTGAGAACCACCATCACAGTGCGACCTGACTGGCAAGAGCCATTATCCCTCTGCCCCAGACTACTTCCCCTGGGACACAGCCGTTGCTCACTTCCTATCGGGTCCCAAAGCTCTGGCCTGCCTCCTTTCCTAGACAAGAGAAGGTTCTCCTGAATGGCCCTCCCTGGCCCCCAAATCTCCCTAACCTGAGGAAAAGATGGGTATCTTTGGCCTTCCTGAGATCCCCTAGTGGGACCTCTGACCCCCGTGTCCCACACTCCCCATCCTGCCCCCCCAGCCATGCCCCACGCCTTGCCTGGTGGGTGCGGGGGTCCCCCTCAGCAGGTGGGCTGTGGCTGGGGGGCATCTCCTGGGACAGGGGGGGCGGCCCCCCCCAGATGGGTCTGCATGTGGCCGGCCAGCTGGGCAGGGGTCTTGCAGTGCACGCTGCACAGCTTGCACAGGATGCGGTCAGCCCGCGGGGCCTGGAGCCCATGGTCCTTCACCGCGTGGATGCGCAGGTATGCTGCTGTGGTGAAGCCTATGGGGGGGGGGTTGGGGTTGGGGAATGGGGGTCAGCCCGGTGGAGACCCCAGAGACGGGGTTGTTCTCCTAGGCTGGGGACAGCCTCCTCAGGTGACCCTGTCCTCCTCCCACTTTCTGGTAACCTGGGGCCAGATACTCTGTTGGCACAGCCCCCCAACTTAAGGCTATTTTGGGCTGTGCCTCAGCCTTAGTATCTACAGAGCTCATTCTACATGGCCAGGAGATCTCTCCTAGGGTGAGCAGACTTGATTCCTAGCTACTTGAAGAGTAGACTCTCAGCAGAGACGGCTGTGTCCCACCTCTCCAGGGCCCCGCAGTCTGATGCCCATTACTCAGTGGCCTTTCTCTGCTCCTGGAGCAGGGGATGTTTCTTCAACTCCTGCCGTCGTACTCTACTTGCCCCAGGAACTGGAGACAAGAACTTGTGGCTGCACAGCTGCGACTTTGCTTTCTGAGCCTCAGTGACTGGCTCTTGATCGCTCGTTTCCCAAAGCATCCACATCCCACTTCATTCTCCCAGCAGATGCCTAGGAGACTGACTCAGGTAGGTCATCTCTCCCAGCCACATCACCTTATAATTCAGTTAATTGTTCAGTTGTCCCCAATACTGCTTTGTTTGCTCCCTAAAGGGCTCTAGATGCCACGAGCTCTTGGCTACAGCACCCTTAAGCCCGCATCCGTGGAAAGGCCACCAGCTGTGTGCCCCCCATCCCTAGCCCTCCTGCATCTCTCTGCATGTACCTTTGTTGCAGAGCTCACAGACATGATGAGGGCCCTGGCTGTGCACCTTCATGTGGTCCGAAATATAAGCTGAGCTCAGCATCTTGCCACACACGTGACATGGCACCTTCTCCTCGTGTCGTACTGTGTGTGCCCGGAGTCGATCCTTCGTAGCAAAAGCTGCCTCACATTTCTGGGGAGGGGGGAGGGGTGTGGGGGGTGTCACAGGAGAGTTAAAGCTTCCAGGAGTAGGGAGAAGGGAGCAAGAAGTTAAAGGGCTCAGAGCCTTGGGGATCTTTGATCTGCAGGAAATGGGAGTGAGATGAGGCCTTGAAGAAGAAATGAGAGAATGGAGTGAAAAGGCAAAAAGAAGAGAGAGAAAAAGGGGGTCTGAGAGGCTGAACTCAGACAGCTACAATGAGGATCAAAATCGTGAAAACCAAGACAGGAGGAGGCGGGCTTCCTACCTCACATTTGAAGGGCCGCTCTGTTGAGTGCACTTGTCTGACGTGACTGTTGAGGTGATCCGGCCTGGGAACATGTTGGATGGGGGTTAGGGATGGGGTGTGTGCCCCAAACTTGCTTGACTCTCTAAACTAGGCCTTGCCAAAGGGGTTCTACCAAAGCTACGCAGCACTGCCCCGGCAGGAAATCCCGCCCCTCGCCCGGCCTTCTCCGCTCCCGCCCACCCGCGGGCCCACCCCTGCTCCCTGGTAACCGGCGAGGCCGTCACTCTCCACCTTGGGAGTGGCTCTCCTTCCCGGCGTCAGGAGCCGCTTCCCTCCCACCAGCCAGGGCCAGGCCACCTCCGAAGCCGCCCCTCCCTCCCTCCTTCCCCGCGGCCCGTGGCCCGCGGCGGTGAGGCCCCTGCACACCGGGAAAAGCTCTTGCCACAGTGGGAGCAGTTGTAGGGCTTGTGCACAGCGCCGTCATGTGAGCGCACGTGGTAGCTCATGCGGTCCTTGCGCTTGAAGCGCTGCTGGCACACGGGGCACTGGTAGGGCTTCTCGTCCGAGTGCGACAGCTTGTGCCGGTTCAGGTGGTAGACGTCGCGGAAGGCCTTGCCGCACATCTCGCACGCGTGGTTCTTCCGGATGCGCTTCCCGGAGGCCGTCGTGGTCACTACGCCGCCTGCGGCCACTGCGGCCGCGCCCCCGCCGGCAGCCGCCTCGCCCCCGCCCCCGCCGGCTGCGCTCAGCTGGGGCACGCTCAGCAGACTCAGGGGCACCATGGTGGGCATCTTCATGGCACCCGAGGGTACCCGGCCGGCCTTGGCGCCTGTGTGGATGGCCTCGTGCCTACGGAGATTGTAGCCGTTCTTGAACTCTTTAGCACACAGGGCGCAGATATAGGGCCCCTTGTTCTTTGTCTTCTTCTCCAAAGCGGCCGCGACAGGGGCCACGGCGACCGTCGAGGTCGGGGCGACGACGGCGGTGGCCGCGATGGTGGCGGCGGCGGCGGGGGGCGCGGGCTCGGCGGCGGGCGCCGACACGGGTGGGGGCGGCGGCGGGGGGGCTGGAGGCTGCTTCAGCGCTGCTGTGTCCACCGTGGAGGCAGCGGCGGGCGCCGGGGGCGCGGTCACCGCGGCGGCGGCGGCGGCTGCAGCGGCGGCGGCTGCGGCGGCAGACTCCTGCGCAGCGGCGAGCACCGGAAGCAGGTCCACCTGGAGCGGCTCGGTGGCCGGGGCCGGGGGCGCAGGCGGGGGCGCTGGTGCGGCCTGCAGGGACAGCGCGTTGGGCCGGGCCGCGAGTCGGCGCCCTCCCGCCCGGCGCGGCCCGGCCCGGCCTACTCACCTGGAAAGGGCTCTGGGCGCAGCCCTGCGAGGCGAAGAAGCGGGACTGGAGCTCAGCCCCGACCTGCAGGGGGTTCTGGGCGTGACCCTGAGGTGGCGGGAAGGAGTTCATGAGGCCGCCCACCCCCCGGGAGTCCAGGCCCAGCACGGGGAAGGGGGGGGCCAGCAGCGTGCACGGGAACACGGGGAACATGGCCACAGCCGTGCAGGACCCGGGGATCAGCGGGGGCCGGGGGCGCGGGCCGCGCGGGGCCCGGGCTCGGGGAGCCGCCCCCGGCCGGCCGGGCTGGGCCGCGCCGTACGCATGGCCCGCGGGCCGCCCCGCCGCCTAGCACCCCGGCCGGCGGGCGGGAGGGAGGGAGCCGGAGCGAAGGTGGGAGGGCGCCTTGCGGGCCGCGGTGCGCGGCGGCGGCGGCGACGCCCCCCAGGTGGGGGCGGGAGGCCCCACGGGGCCGAGGCCGGGGCCGGGCCGGGCCGGGCCGGGGGCGGGGGCCTGGCGGCGGGGCGGCGGCGGCGGCGGTTGGAGCCCGGCGGGGCGGGGTGGGGGGAGCGAGGGAGCAGTCTCGGCCCCCGCCGCGCGCGCGCCCAGCCGGCGCCTCGGGGAGGGCGGGG